>JACTOM010000637.1:348095-441722 GCA_015832385.1 Elymnias hypermnestra | reverse complement strand
CTTATGTATGGTAGTGAAAGTTGGGTATGGCAGAAGAATCACAAAAGTAAAATAAATGCGGTAGAGATGAGAGCGTTGAGAAGCATGAGTGGATTAAAACTGAGTGACAGAGTGAGAAATAGTGTGATAAGAGAACGTTGTGGTATAAAAGAAGACGTAGTGACTAAAATTGAAAAAGGTATGCTTAGATGGTTTGGGCATGTAGAGAGAATGAATGAAAGGAGACTGACAAAAAGGATTTATGAGTCAAGAGTGAATGCGAAAGTTGGAAGGGGAAGACCGAGGCGAACGTTCCTGGACCAAATCCAGGACATTTTAAATAACGGCCAGGTCAAGAGTACTCTAAACCGACGAACTTGTATGAAAGATTTAATGAGATTGAAAGAAGCGAAGGAGATATGCAAGGATCGTGGCAATTGGAAGGATGTTGTCTCTGCCTACCCCTATGGGAATGAGGCGTGATGCTATGTATGTATGTATGTATATTTTTTGTTCTTTACGCCAAATTCCCACGGTTTTGAATGGAACATAATTTATGTAATTTTGACATTTCGGATTATTTAATTTTATCTTCGAAGAACTTTTATTATTAAATATAATAGCAATGTACAAAAAATATAACAACAGTCACAGAAACCGACAATATCATGTTATACTTAAGTATAAATGACAACATCTAACAACATTTTTACATCAGTTATGTGACTATGATTAAATTAATTTATTACATATAATCTATGTATATGTATATATATATATATATATATATATATGTGTGTGTGTGTGTGTGTGTGTATAAAAGAGATATCCAGGTATCTATTGACTCGATATCTCTGGAACCATAAGGCGTAGAGACTTGAAATTTGATAGGAATACTCCTTCTGCCGAGTAGAGGTCAGCTAAGTACGGATTTCACGAAATTCCACCCGAAATTCAGATTGACTTTTTTTATATCGTCGCAACAAAGTTGAGAGCACACGCAACAAAGTTACAGCTGGAATCAGAGGCGTTTCTAGCTCACTTAGTGCCCGTGCATAATCATTACTTTACCCCAACTATAGGTAATGCCTTTGGCTGGCAGCAAGATGAAAATGAGTTAAATTAGCTAAGGTATAGTTGGACAATAAACCAAAATCATAAAGATTTTCGCTTGATTTTTCAGCAACATATGTATATTTCATTATTACTATTTTTAGACCCGTTTTTTATAATGCTAACAGGTTAAGGCTTGTCTGTGATCTCACCTGACAGTAAGTCTGACAGTCTAAGATAGAAACGATCTGACCTGGTAATTTACCTCTTATGCTTACTACTAAGAATATTACCGGAATGCAAATATCTTATTTGGCTGGACGTATTTTCTGGTAGATTGGTATCGGAAATCGAACCTAGGATTCAACTAAGTAAGCTAGTACTTGCACCATTGCACCAGCGAATCTGTTTGTTTTTTGGAGGAGTTATCATTACAAATATTGTTTTATTTCAGAGAAAAGCTCAAACACTATAATATGAAGTTCAACGAGAACAGCACTTTGACATACACTGCTGAAAGATTTCTAATTTTCTTGCCAGATGACAACAAGATTGATTTAAATCAGACCGTGATCGTTCCAAATTTGGCCTTACTGGTAAGCAATGATATATATTTATAACCAACGTTTGGGGACAAATTTTTGGGAAGAAATTATAAATACCCACTGAAATGTAGGTTATGTCGAAGATCTACATTGATGGGTCCTACTCATCCCTATTTTAAAGGAGAAAATCCAAATTTTGTAAGATACACCATTTTGCAGATAAATTATTTATTGCTATTTTTTGAATTACGTAAATGTTTGTTCGACCATCTGGTTTATTATATATCATTTAAAAAAAAGCGTTGACCTAGGTTGGTAAACTGAGTGGTAACAAAAAAAATACAAAATACTCGACTGAGTTTGTTGTGGGTTCTTCCCGAATCAAGGCGCGAAGGAACGTAACTCGTAACTTTAGATTTTTAGTCATTCTTGAGTACCATTATCGGACGTCTATTAGAATCA
This sequence comes from Elymnias hypermnestra, assembly GCA_015832385.1. NCBI lineage: Eukaryota > Metazoa > Arthropoda > Insecta > Lepidoptera > Nymphalidae > Elymnias > Elymnias hypermnestra. Next base: position 439,683 of record JACTOM010000637.1, on the reverse strand, counting down.
GGGTGTGGAAAAAAATATATAATTTGACGATTCAAAAGTACTGTAATATGCCTACTTGAATAAAGATATTTTGATTTGTTTTGATTTAATAAGTGCATAAGTTGCCTATTTGCATGTAAGGACCACCACATTCTTTTTTATTGGTGACAGGTTAGGACTTGACTGTGACCACACCTGACGAAAAGTGATGATCTGAAGTCTAAGATGAAGGCGCGATAATCTGTTAAGATGCCATTTACCTTTTAGGGTTTCTAAACAGCATCGTACGGGAATACAAATCTGCTTGTTTGGCGGCATGACTTTGCTGGTAACTAGCCGCAGCCGAAGACTCCCACAGTCCATACTCAGACGAATTAGAAAATACAATTTCCTAAATTCTCCCTACCAGGGCTCGACCCCTGGACCTCTGTTAGCAAAGAGAGTACTCGCACCACTGCGCCAGCGAGACGGTCGACATCTTTAGTGTTAAATATTTTTTCTCAATCTTATTTCTTGTAATGAAAAGTTTTATGTGTTATATAAATAAAGAAATACGCGTAATATACATATACAAAACGGTTTAAACTGTTTTTTTATCAGACTCCATGATTTTTAAATAGGTTTGTTGTATCTTGATTTGTTAAAAATAAATATGATACAGCGACATATCGCCCATCAGCGATACTTTTGCACTTGTATATAAAAATAAAGGTCATGACAAAGTACAAAAGTCTCTTGGGTATTTACAAAAATATCGTGTCAAGGTTTCAGAATAACGCCATTAAGAGTGCACAAATTACAACGTGATGATTACATTTTGTAAGTGTAAGGGCTTCACATTGCCATAATATATAAAACACATTACACAGGTTTTTTTAAGTTTATAGCTGACAATATATTAAGGAAAATGGCGATTGTCTTTTAATATAATATTATGCTAATTGTATGTTATTAAAAAAACCATAATGGTCTATTGGTGAGACGCGGGGATTCTAATTTATAGCAGGCACTGTTTTTTCTTTATAAAAATTAAACTTGCATATTCGATTGTTTTTTCCAATTCATCATTCTGGTTTAAGGAAAATATCGTGAGAAAACTGCGAAATTCTGGAGTATATATAACCCGCAGTGTGGCAGCGTGGTGGCTCTATGCCCTAAACCAGTGGTTCTTAACCTTTTCAGGTCCGTTACCTTTATAGCTTATCTAGGGTGACTGATTTCACCCCTCCTCCCAACGATGAACTGAAACAATACGTGTTAACTATTTGTTTTAAACTGAAACTTTCGTGGGTTATAGACATATTGACTATTTTAACGGGCATATACCACGAGGGTGTTTTTTGAATTTTGTCGATATTTTGACCCAGTTGCATGGATCGTGGTCACGACGTAACGACATCAATAAACGTGTTAATACAAATAAATAGACGTTATTAAACGTAAAAACAATTGCACAAGAAAAATTTAGATATTTTTACAATAAACGACATTTATAAGCTAGGTTTAATATGATTGATTGGCGAGTGAATGTGATTGATGAGTGATTTCGCAATCGTCAGTTAAAAGTTTAATTAAGCCAAACATTCAGCTTATTGTTACCCGAGACAAAGCGAGAAACATCTCTCGCAGGTTAGGAACCCTATGAGTGAAAACACCTGTGCCCAGCAGTGGGATCTTAATAGGCTGCTACTGACCTTACCCACCTTGTTTATTTTAATTTTTATAAAAGAAAACAAATACATAGCTATTACAAAAAGGCAGTCTTATCGCTTGGTAGCGATCTCTACCAGACAACCTTTGGTACAGGAGTAGATATAGCAGAACATAGCGTGTGGTTTATTTTCATATGCATACATACAAATAGCTATATCCTAATACATACACAGTATACACAAATTAGTATAATAACCTATATATTATCTCATATAGTAGTATTCTCTTATGGATTCCTTAATAATATGTAGTGATTTTAATTGCCGTACATTTAAGGGAAGCGAATTCCACAAAATAGTTGCTTGGACTTGAAAAGATTTTTTAAGATAATTTGAATTGCAAACAGGTGTCCTTAGAATAAGCTGACGTGATGATCGCATTTGGGATTGCTCTCCAAGAAAGTAACACATAATTTTAAGATACGAAGGCGTTTTTGGGTCAAATAGTACACAATACAGAAGAGAAACAATATGTGAATCCCGGCGACGGCGTATATAGGAAGCCACTTGAGGTTTTACGAAAGTCTGATACGTGGTCATATTTACGCAAGACAAATACAAACCGAATAGCTAGATTTCGAATTGTTAAGTTGGTCCTCGGTCAAGTTGGCATAGTTTGCATCAGCATAGTCTAGAATAAAAAGAAGGAGAGAATGTGCAAGCATAACGTTGGTAGGAATCTGTAAAAGATTTTGCAACCGTCGCAGTTAACCAGTTGCCGCAAAGGTTCTCCTGCTAAGCTTATATGAGAAGTCCATGACATTTCTTTATCGATAAACACGCCCTAACTTTTAGAGTAAGGGATAGTTATGCCATTATAAATAATATCAGAGAGATTTTGAAGATTTATCCGCGATATCATGTTAGGTCAGCCAATAATTATAACTTGAGACTTTGCAAGATTGACTCTAAGACCAAATTTGTTACTCCATTACCTTATACCTTATTTTATTATACAAAATGTATTAGCTTTAGACAAATTGTAAAACGAAATAATATACAAAATTTTAATATACTATCCCAATGGACCTACAAAAACTAAAATTTATTTTATGGTAGTAATATTTAAAATTATGAAACTGTAACATCCTTAATATTACAAAACTTAAATTAATATCATAATACGAATATTTTTATCATAGTAATAACTTAAGCCTTCGCACTAATGTTGATAGATAAATATAAAAATAAAACATTATATAGGAAATNTGACCGTGATACTTTGGGGAAGGCAAGATTATCTGACACAGGTATCTCAATACCTACTAGATAATCTAAACCTAGTATGTGTTATGTAACAAATTGTTATGGAAATAAACTATTTTTATTTTTTATTTTATTATTGTTCTTTGTTTAAAATTCATTTTATGGTAGTAATATTTAAAATTATGAAACTATAACATCCTTAATATTATGAAACTTAAATTAAAATCATAATACGAATATTTTTATCATTTTAATAACTTAAGCCTTCGCACTAATGTTGATAGCTAAATATAAAAATAAAACATTATATAGGAAATGTTAATAATGTTCATTTTAAAATGTATGTTTTAATATCTTTCGCATATATATCTTGTAGACATAAACTCAGATAATAAGGACAAAAAGCATAAAAACATATCATAATTAATTTACGATTTACGTACTAAATGTATATTGTAAAAAAAAACCGGTCACAATAATTAATGACATTCAACCGAAATAAGAATTTGACATTAAGATTATATTGCAAAAAAAATTTAAGGAATATGACGCAGTAAAATAAGTTTGCATAAATAACTATAAAGAGAGAAAAATTTAGGCAAGTGTTACCTTTATTTACTTCAAAAAATTATGCTTGTTTTATAATCTTTGGAGTTTCCTTGTCGAAACTAATCTTAATTGCGCAAGACCACAACTTTCTAATAACAATTTTTAATAGTGTCTCAGTCCACAAAAGTTTGAGAACCACTGGTCTAGATTTATACCTATAAATATAGTTCCAATTATCTGTTTTAAATATCCGAATAATAACTTATTGTATATGTATATGACCAAATTAAATTTTTGTTGCTTTTTGTCTGTATATCTATATGTTCCCGCTGATCTCCAAAATGACAGGACCAATTTAAAAAGAACTTTCACTAGGCAATATCAGATGTTATAGAGAATAACATCCACTATAATATTATATAAATAGTCAATATTATTAGCTCTTTTAATTTATATCATAATAATCTATATAAATTTATTTTTTAAAATGGTAAACAGCTTTGAGACGTGGCGGCTGACTATGGGCCTCAGGCGGAAGCTCAGAGTCACTCAGCGTGCGATGGAGATGGCTATGCTCCGAGTTTCTCTACGTGATCGAATCAGAAATGAAGAGATCCGCAGTAGAACCATAGCCACTGACATAGTCTCACGAATTGCAAACCTGACGAGCCTGAGGGTGCGGCACATAGTCCGAGGGACCCAGCCCTGGATGGCGCAGTGCAGGCAGACCCCCACAAGGTGTACCGATGATATAAAGGGGGTCGCCGGTAGACGCTGGAGCCAAGCGGCGCAAGATCGGGTCTTGTAGACGTCATTACATGAGACCTATGTCCAGCAGTGGACGTCCATCGGTTGAAGCGACGATGACGACGAAGCAGCTTTGAAAATGGCTATTTACTGGCCTAACCTTATCTAGTTAACACGACTATCAGAGATTACCATCACTTATCATCAGATTACAGTCAAGCGCTAGCCTGTCAACAAAAAAATCTTCGCTATTGTAACACAGGCTTCTTAAATTCTGTTTCATGTGAGGAGAGCCTTAATCTTGCGGTTTATCATAGAACCTTAAAGTTATATAGACTTCGGTCTCGTAAGCAGTCACATGTCATGACATCATAAAATTTTAACCACCAGCCTCGATTAGATCATATTCACTGTCTGACTTTGTAGGTACGCCCATAGTAAAGTCATATAGTTAGAAGTGTGGAGTATTGGCGCAATTGAACCACGGCCTAGCTCTAATTTTGTCTATATAAATGCATTAATATGCTTTTGGGTAAAGGGAATAATCGTAAGGAAACCTGCATATCCCGTGAGACCTTTACCTACATGAAACTGTTTCCTCAAAGATAGCTATAACGCTATTCAACATCATATATTTCAACATAACAATCATTTCGTATATATGACTTAGTTGCTTATAAGTGATAGTATTTCTGGAATAGGGCATGCAAATTTAGTTAATCGTAAAAGTTAGTCGGAAAGTGTTACTACACGTATAAGGTCCACTTATAATCAATAAGGTAGCGATTAAGTACGTCTTCATCCGTCATCTCAGGAAATGATGTAATCAAGATTACCATGGTTATATTAATTCTCCACCTGTCTGCAGCTCCTAAACCAGTGTTTTCCAACATGGGGCCCTTGCCCCACAGATAGGCATTTGATAGTTAAGGAGCAATTTAAAATCGGGGGCAAGAATCGCACTAAATTAATATAGAAAATACAATATTAAAATTATTTATAATTTTATAGTGATTTCTTCCAAAAACGTATCATAAATATTTTTTAAATTTAAATATGATGGCATAAAAATATTACAAATATTAAGGTGAGGCATGGCCTAAAAAAGTTTGGGAAGTACTGTCACAAACAGTCGTCAGTTGTTTATTATATTTTTTTTTTATTGCTGACAGGTTAAGACTTGACTGTATTCCCACATCTTGGTAAGTGATGATACTGTATAAGATGAAAATGCGCTAACCTGGTAAGAGTTAATTTACATCTAAAACTATCTTACACACCGTCTTACCGGATTTTGTTTTTCTTTTTATATGGTAACTGGTCTTTGCTGCTAAGTTGGTAACTCTCATTAATCTAGATTCAGACAAGTTGAAAAAATTCAATTTCCTTATTTGCTCTGCTGGGAATATACTAACATTTTGTCGTGAAAGCGTCTTTAAAATCAGAGTTCATAGAGAGGAATGACAACAATCGGGGAATACAGTTTGATGTTGTAGCTACATATATATCGCACCCGAAATTCAATAACACCACTGGATAGCTATAGAACAAAAAAAATTAAAACGGCAACTAAGGACTGTAACACATCACGTGCAGCGGAGGGGGAAACTCTGAGATTTTGAAGGTGTAAACCCGTTACGAGACGTATTCACATACAACAAACGGCCGTGTCCATAACGCAGCCAGGCCCATTTTATTATTTGCTGACATGTTAGTACATGAATCTCACCTGATAGTCTACGACGTTAGGATAATCTGATACTATCTAAGGACTGTAATCGCGCGCGGCGGAGGAGAAACCCCGATATTTAACGTTAAAAATATTACCCGTCACGAGACGTATTCACGTACACGTTTTTTGTTTCAGGGTTTGTCATCGTTTCTTCATGATGCAAATTATTTCGTACGCTCCGGGCTTAAATTATTAGCAAACACGCACGGCAGCAAATTCTTCGTTAAAAGGACGATCTATGAATATTTATGGAACAATACCGACAATCTTTTGGATACCTCAAGAAATCTTGCTCCCGCGCTGATACCTAGTACTAACATGGGAATGCTTGATACTGTGAGTAAAACGCGCCCTTATAGATGAATGTTTCAGAAAGAATTAGTGTGTACTCATTACCATACGTTAAAATTGTCACTTTCACAATTTTTCATATTTTAAACTGAAAATTTCGTAGTTTATCGACATATTTGAAGAATATACTATATACGGGTACATACCACGATAATGTTTTTGTGGATTTGTCGATATTTCGGCCAAATTGCCTGGGCCGTGGTCGCGACAAGACTGCAGTGGCTTGGAGTTGCTGTCAGGGGCAGAATCTTTCTACCCTGCGGCGCGTTCTTTTTAATGGTGTCGGTACTTTGTTCTTTTTTCGGCATACTGTACTCAAGACGTCATTTTTGATACTCTAAATCGCTTGCCTTTTTGGCATATATCAATTTTTGGATTCCACGTTGCCGCCAAATCAAATCCCTCGTCGCGATTTAAATTTTTGTGTTTCTTAATTTCAATAGCTTCGCGGACTATTCTTGGTATGTAGTGACGGTCCGTGAATAGAACTTGCGGGCAATGAAGGTTAATCCAGTGTTTGGTGCCCGGCTGAAGGAGATGTTCTGCGATCGTTGATTTTTGAGTATCATTATGTGTGACTGCATTTATATGTTCAGAAACACGTTGGGCTATGGATCTCTTTGTTTGCCCGATATAGGAGCTTCCACAGCTGCAGTCAATTTTATAGACGCCCGGACACTGATACGGTACACAATCCTTTGGAGACCGCATCTTATCACCTATCTTTTGTAAGGGAGTGAAGACGGTATTGATATTATAATTAGTTTTAAAAATTTTACCTATCTTGTCAGTCACTCCTCTTACAAACGGTAGGTAAGCCTTCTGCCTCTCTACCTCCAAAGGACGTTCTCCGCGTCTTTGTGGGATCTTCTTTTTTGGTAATTTATGTCCGTTCCAACGTAGCACCTTGCTCACATGGTCTAACTCCCCTTGTAGGTGAAACTCGTCACATAAGTCATAAGCACGGTTTGTGAGAGCAATTCCAACCGAAGCGAGGTGACGTGGGTGATGGTGAGACGATCAGTGCAAGTATCGGTCCGTGTGTGTAGGTTTCCGGTACACAGAGTAAGCAAAAGTCCCATCAGGTCTTACTTTAACCTGCACATCCAGGAATGGCAGGATTCTTTCTTCCGCCATCTCGCATGCATGCAATTGGGCCGAAATATCGGCAAATCCACAAAAACATTATTGTGATATATACCCGTATATAGTATATTCTTCAAATATGTTCACAATTTTTCGTTTGAAAATATATCTAAACTAATATTATAAAGAGGTAAAGCGATGGGGGTCGCCAGTAAAGTGATGGGAATCACTAGTAAAGCGACGTGGTGGTCGCCGGTGAGGTGATGTAGCGTCACCAGTGTCGCGATGTGCGATGGTCAGGTAGGATGAATGATACTGCACCAATAAAGCACTTTCACTTTTATTTTTGAGTCACAAAGGTTGTATTGAAAGGGATTGGAAGATGTTACGTTATGCTGATTGTGAGGATAGAGGAGACACTATTATAATACTTACGTTTATAAACTTATAAGTAGCAACGCGAATTTACCGAGAAAACAAATATAACCAGAGCGTGATTTCGAGACGTGGTTGCTTTAACTGCCTGGGACATGGTCTATTTTTTGGAATATAGTTCCTTCGATCGTGCTAGGCACTTGAGACGGTAACGGCGCTTACACATTGCTACGTATATAAAAATCAGATGTGCGGATCTGTCCGTCCGTTGATGATTAATTTTACAATAGTTGTTATATATGTATCACATAATTTATATCCTGGTCTATTTATATACAATATTTATTATTTAAAAATATATTGCCACAAAATTGTCGCAAACTATTAGAAACGTCCTAAAGAAAAATGATTTGTGCAGTTGGGAACAATATTTTACTTTTTCGTATAACATCCTACATGCTAATTCAGACCCAAATAAATCATTAACTCAAAAATTAAAATCAAATTGTTTGGAACCTTTTTCTGTTTTTAATAATTCATTTGGAAAACAAAATTTTAAACATCGTTCAAAACTAAACATTGTAGAGAAAAAAATAAGCGATGGGGACATTAAGGGTGCTGCGGATTTACTTTTTTCAAGTGATGTACTAGCGCCTGATTCCCCCGAAACACTTTCAGCATTAAATTCTAAACACCCCTCTCCTACAGTACCACTTCATCTTCTAAATTTACCTCTAAATTCCTGTTCACCTCTAACAGTCTCTAGCAAAGAGGTTTATGCGGCTTTAATGACATTCAAGCCTGGTTCTGCTGGCGGTTTAGACGGATTGACGCCACAACATTTTAAAGATCTTATTTGTGGTGTTACCGGGGAAGCCGGAAATACCTTATTGCTTGACATTACAAGCCTCATAAACTTAATGCTCTCTGGTAATGTCAATAAAGACGTTACATGTATTTTATACGGTGCTCAACTCTGCGCTCTCCAAAAAAGAGATGGAGGAATTAGGCCTATTGCAGTTGGCAATACAATTAGGCGATTAGCTTCTAAAGTATGTTGTAAAAACGTTTTCTCTAAATTACAAGGAATATTCCAACCCATCCAATTAGGTTTCGGTTCAAAAGGAGGCTGTGAAGCTGCGGTTCATAGTCTTAGAAGTTATTTGCTTAATTGTAAAGATGAAGTAGTACTTAAGGTGGATGTCAAAAATGCTTTCAATTCAGTGGATCGTAAAATCTTTTTATCAGAAATATATAACACTGTTCCAGAAATATATTCATTCCTAAAACAGTCATACAGTACTCCATCTCATTTAGTATTTAATAACAATTTAATAAGTTCAACAGTAGGTTGCCAGCAAGGTGATCCTTTAGGGCCTGCAATTTTCGGCTTAGCAATTCATCCAATTATTTCGAAACTAAATTCAAAATTAAACATTTGGTATCTTGATGATGGAACTTTTGGAGGTGAAGCGACAACAGTTCTTGAAGACTTAAATATTATTATTGATAACTTTAAAACTTTAGGTTTGGAATTAAATTTTAACAAATGTGAATTATACGTCCCAAACACCTTTCCATACATAGAAAGAAAAAAAGTTATTGATAAATTTAATGAGTTAGCTCCAAATATCAAAATTATAGACATAGAATCGCTACGCCTATTAGGTGCACCAGTTTTAGAAGACTCTATTCCTTCTTTTTTAGAAGATCAAATTTCAAAATTCATAAACATTTTTGATAACCTTAGCAAAATTAATGTACATATGGCATATCACATTATTCGGTTTTGTTTATTTGTTCCAAAATTTACTTATTTTTTGAGATGCTGCCCTATCTGGAAATTTCTAAATCACCTCAATTTAATAGACTCGTCCATTCAAGACATACTCATCAAAACGCTAAATTGTTCATTAACTGAACAGTCTTGGCGCCAAGCTTCTTTGCCAATACGGTTTGGAGGTATTGGCATAAGAAAAGTTTCATCAGTTGCACTTCCGGCTTTTTTGTCATCTGTTCATAGCACAAAATCTTTATTCGAAAAAATTACACACTCTTTGGATTTATCACAAAATGAAATTCCGTATTGTACAGAAGCCAAAGCAGCTTGGGTGGATGCATGTCCAGGTGAATCCCTTCCTGTTTCTTTGGCTTCACAAAGGCTGTGGGACGAGCCGCTCTGTAAACTTGAATATAACCGACTTCTAAACGAGTCTAAGAATCCTACAGAGCGTGCTCGTCTTCTTGCTGTTTCGACTAGGGAATCAGGTTTTTGGTTGCAAGCTCTTCCATCGCCTAATTTAGGAACGTTATTAGACAACAATTCTTTTTGTATTAGTATAGGTTTACGTTTAGGTTTGCCATTAGTTCATCCTCATTGCTGTCCTTGCGGAGTCCAAGTCGACCGCTTAGGACACCATGGTCTATCTTGTCAGCGCAGTGCCGGTCGCCTTTCAAGACATGCAGCTTTGAATGATATTATTCGTAGAGCTCTTGCCACTGCTAACGTACCGGCTCAATTAGAGCCGAACGGTGTTGTACGTAGCGATGGCAAGAGACCTGACGGAATTACTTTAATTCCATGGAAGAATGGAAGGTGCCTGGTATGGGATGCGACTTGTGTTGATACCATGGCGCCTTCACATTTAAAATTATCTTCATCGTTGCCTGGTATTGTGGCGACTGACGCCGAAATTAAAAAATTGCAGAAATATGGATCTATTACACAAGATCACATATTTCTGCCATTTGGCGTGGAAACTATGGGACCGTGGGGCTCTGAAGCCAAAATATTTTTTAAACATCTTTCTAAGCGGTTACTGGATTCCACAAGTGACCTCAAAGCTGGCGCTTACCTTGGGCAAAGGATCAGCTTAGCTATCCAAAGAGGTAATGTTGCCAGTATTTTAGGAACACACCCTATGGACAGCAATTTGGATGCGGCTTATTATTTGATTTAATTCATTTTATTTGTTATTTTTTTATATTCTTGTATGTATCTGATGTTATTAGTTTAAAAATGTCGAAAATTAATACAAGTCATTACTACTTAAAAAAAAAAAAAATAATTTACGAGTAAATTTTAAATATATATCGCGATGTGATGCTAGTTTTAATTAGCTACTGTATAAAAATATATTAAGAAATTAAAATCTGTATTTTGATTAGTTTACGAATGTAAGTGTCTAATAATCTGAAAGGAAGTAATTAAAAACTATATAACTATCTTTTATTTTAACGAAAACAAATCTTTAGTCCGACTTGTTACACTTTCCACTGCCACGAGATCGGTATCTACAAAGGTGAAATTGTGGGGCATTGCCAGTTTTAAATATTCACGCTCTCTTAAATGGGTGGTAACTTGGTTGTTGTGAATTCATATTCACAACATAATCTGTGATCAAAAACCTTTACACAGTCTGTGATCACAACGGACACATTTAAAATATCATGCTTTCGTAACGTACGCTCAAAAACGAAACCTTCATCTTGGCATCGCGAATTACATCTTTACGTGCAACAAACAGCAGTTTTCTTTGCCTACTCTTCCTGCAATCAGCGCCTGAATATCTACGCCCCGTCATCTGAGCACCGAGAAGACATAACAGTGGTCTTCAATTAAATGGGCGGTAACGCTTCAAAAATAGTACATTCTTAAGCGTTAGCTTTTTTAGAAAGTGACGTTGTCTAAGGGCGCTGGAATGTTTTTATTAAAAACAAAACTGAAAAGTACATTCACACGCGCATATACGTACTGAGTATTTTATCTACATGTTTTATTTACTATTTCAATATTATATTTCATTTTTGATTTGATAACATCTATTGCATATAAAAAATACAATCACAAGTGAAACCCTGTCGGGTTGTTGCAAAAGTATGTCGAAATTTTTTAGCACTGCCGAATTCAATTATCGTTATTTACCAATGTCAAATGAATTATCACAATATTTTCAAAAATACGTTATGCTGATGTCAAAATTATAATAATATTTAGCTGTTCCCTGCAGTGTCACCCGCGTAGTTCATGTATGAGGACACTATTGGAAAATCAACTTGCTCTAATATAGTGTTAAGAAGGCTGTTGGAACTGCCACTCTTTATGGTTAATCGTATGCCGTAGATATATGCTGACTTCAAAGATGACGTGACAGTAAAAATTGGTCCTCAATGGGGTCATCGCAGCTTCTTCCAAATTCAGAAAGTAAGAGGAGTGTCGCATATGAGTGGATATGACCCAAATGTAAGTAATTCTTTCTCCACTATTTTAAGCTATAATTTATAAGACGTTAGTTCTACGTGAGAAACGAAGACTTTAATTTTATGTGTAGACTTATGTCGTTTCTGGTTGTGTCCTAAAATGAATTAGTAACCACCAAGTTATGATTAAATAAAATAGTATTTTTTTTTAAATGTTTTATTCACGCTCCATCATGTTAGTACAGCTAAATGAAACGATAACTTCATAAAGAATACATTACTAAAAACAACGAGCAATGAAACACAAAATCAAAAGCAGCTGAAGCTTGAACGCACGCGGCGTTCTTTGATTAGTTGAGATATTTTTGCTAGTTGTTTTTTTTTGTAAAGTAACGTATTTTTTGTGAAACTTTTGTTCAATTTAGCTTTATCGATTTTTTTCCGCCCCATCGTCAAAGGTGTCATTAGTACTATCGTCTGTCTTCGTTTTTGGAAGCGGTTTCCTAACACCTTGTATACCTAGAGTATTTTTTTTAATGTCATATTGTATAAAACATATCACAACAGTACATTAATGAATAACTTGTCATTGAAACATTGTGTCAGAAAATTAATATTTTATACTTTACTCTTTAAACGTGAGGGTCATCGATATTATAGTTAAGTATTTAATGTTTCGATTTGTAAAATATTCGTTCGTTTGTTTCCTTAGAAATGTCCAGACCGCCTCACTGGCGCTTCCGAAGGAGTTATGTACCATCAGCATTTATCGAAAGACGATGTTTTACTTTGCCTAAGAAAAACCGTGTGTAAGCTTGTGCCTTTATACTTTGATGGTAAGAAACTCAATTCTGCGAATCTATTTTTATGCGTGAAAACGTATCGACACACTATATCCATGTCTTGCCTTAATTATTTCATTTACAATTATAATAATCTTTTACACCTTATCTTTTATAACTTAAAATCATATGTTAGGGTTTACCGCAAGAAAACGCAACGAGCACGATAGTAATTTAATATCTTTGTTGAGTTTTATTATCTATTTGGTTGTTATTATATACCAATAAAGCTTACGCCTTTACAAGAGTTACACTTCTGTCCTTCAGAGTATTTATACTTTCTGTACTTCATCCCTCACCTTGGCTTCTATATTTTGAATGTAAAGAATTGAAGGAATGTTCTATACTGTATACTGATGCATTTTGGTATGTTCTATTTAGTAAACTGATGCATTATTATAGGTCCCATTTTGTAAACTGATGAATTATAACAGATTCCGGTTTTTATACTGATTCATTATAATAAGTTCCATTTGGTATACTGTCTAATGAGTCAGTATACCAAATGGAACCTATTACAGTCTTGTCCTTTGAAACACCAGCTGGCCATTCAAAAAGGCATGCAGAGCGCCATTTACCATATTACCTGCATTCACTCTCCTTTCAATATAATTTTCACATGTTCCATCTTTTGTAAAATTATATCCCAAGTATACAAATTCTTTCACCTCTTCTACTTGTTCCCCATCCATCGAAATATTGCCATTCATCATAGATTCATCTCTTTCAAAAAGCATAACTTTCGTTTTGTTTACTGTTACATTCATTCCTTTTTCCTTTCAAAGCTTTATTCATAATATTTACCATCTCCTGTAGCTCATTAGCAGATGATGCAAGTATTACTTGATCATCAGCGTAGAGTAAAAATTTGATGAGTATTTCATTGATTCTTAACCCATACAGACTTTCTTTTAAATCTGTCAAACATTTATCCATGAATAGGTTGAACAGCCATGGTGACGCAACACATCCCTGTCGAACACCTCTTTCGATTGGAAACCATTCCATGTACGCCGTTTATTCTGACACAAGCACTAGAACCCTCATAGAGAGATTTCTATGCTTGAATCAGATTACCGCTCACCCCATACGTAGATAAAGTTGACCACAGCTCGTTCCTCACCACTCGATCGTAGACCTTTTCTAAATCTTTATAAGCGCAATAAACTTTTTGGTGCTTAAAAATATAATAAGCATAAAAGATATTATTATAATTAAATATTATATTCCAGAGGAACTTAAGATGGACGGTTTAACGTTATACAGGTATAATTTATCAGAGAACATGTTCGATAGAATCAAAAATGGTACAGATTGTTATGCGACTGACTATCCCTTGCCTGATGGAGTTAGTGATACATCCAAATGTTTTCATAGTAAGTAATTTTGAAGTTAATTGTAGCCTATTAATGGGGTATATGTTGAAATTATTGAATAATTGCTGCCTCCTCACACATGACTTTATAATGATGTCATACAGTGATAATCAATTATTTTGTAGATTTGACGTAATTGTCCTTTTTAACCGACTTCATTTCGACCTCATATCTTCCGACTGGGTGGACAGATCTTGATGATTTTTTTAAAATGAAGGGTGGGGCTCGTCATAGGGTTCCATTTTTTTAAAATCCAGTTCTGATGATGGCATCCATGAGAAAACCGGATAGGTGTTAAATTTGCATTAAGCATGTGCGCAACAAATGGACAAATAAGTCAAGATCATGCCAACCGATTTCGATGACTCTTTTTTTATTGGAAAGTATATACTTCAAGGGTTGTTTTATGATAGTTTGGTTAGGTTCTGATGATGGATTCCATGACAAAGTGACGGAACTCTTCAATTCTTAACGATACTCCAAAAGAATCTTTTTATAGGCTATCCGGATATTTGAGTCACCTACCGTAACATCGGTATAGTCAAGTAATTGTCGTAGTTAAATATGAACATCAATGGAACTCCTCAACGGCTTACAGTAAGGGTCCGATTTATGGCAAAATATATAACAGCCTGTAATCAAATGGCAATGACCTTACGTTTGTTGCTGCATTGCAATATTATATGGTGTATTACGTGCGAAGCGGTGGTAGCAGAGTTCGGGGGGGGGGGGGGGNTGGTGGTAACAGAGTCGGGGGGGGTAGAAGGAAACTTTTACGTATTAGTGTTGCGCTCGATTACCATATAAAAGACTGGTTATAGCGGGGTGGCAAAATAACTGACCTGTAACGTATAAGGAAGCTGGTTCGATCCCGGGTGTGGCTATATCAATGTAAATTTCACTTTGCAAAGTTGTTATATTTAAACGGTGCGGTCTCATTTGCGTAACACGTTGCACCCATATTCAGACAAATTTGTTAGTATATGAAGTATACTTTCACTAAAAATCATAAAAGAAATAAAAATTTTAACAAAAAAAGAACCGCCTTCAAAAAAAACTGTTACAAGTATTAATATGCTCTAAAAAATAAAAAAATAATTGCGTATTCCTTTTTAGAGTTGTTCGTATTCTTATATTTGGAGTCGGTGACATGAAGTTCTGAGTTCGAATCCCGTTTTGGGCAAAAATAGATATTGGGTTTTCTATTAACATTTTCTGATTGTCACACCCGACTATAAGAGTGAAAGAATACAGTGTACTTTGGTTTTATACCTGCCAACCTGCAGTGCGGCAACTTGGTGCGTCTATGTTGTAGAAACACACTCATCTATGAGTGAGGAAGCCTGTGTCCTGTGAAACGTAAATGGGCTGCTTAGGTCAAGAAGTGTAATTGATGAATCATATATGATTTCTATCTTGCGTAAACTCTGATATAGCATAACATATGTACCCCGTGCAACGCATAACGTATGTATTCCCCTACCGTTTCATAAGAATTATCAATTAAATAAATAAATTAGTCGATGTTTTTTCTTAGATTTCCCTATGGCTGCAACTTACCCCCACTTGTACACCGGCACACCTGCCAAGGATACATTTGTGACAGGTTTTGTTCCAGATAAAGATAAACATAACTCTTACGTTATAGTGGAACCGGTGAGTTACTTAGAAATATAAAAAAAACTGAAATGTTTTTATATTATTTCCTTGAACGCTCACAAAATACTTGTTTGAATTGGTTAGCCCATTTATAGAGGAAGTCAACAAAAATGCTTCTTTATTCGTCCAGTTGTATTCACATAACTTATTTTTTAATTGTCGCCTATGACATTTGATGTTTAAATGAGTATATTCAAATTAAATATATTTTGTTTAGTCCTAGTAATTAAAGATCAAGAAAAAATCTTTTTCTTGATCTTTAATTACTAGGACTAAACAAAATATATTTAATTTGAGTTAAGTTAAGTTAAATTTGGGTAATGAATTCAAGAAGCTCGTATGAGATGGCGTAAGATCATACTTTAGAAAATGTATTATTCCTTTTTAAAGGATCCTCTGCGATTTCCTTTTTTGTGTACCTTGTGTTTGACCTCACTGGTGCAAACGTGTGCTTACCCTATCAGCTTGCAAAGAGTCCTGGGTAGTATTCCAAGCAGGGCAAAATTTAGGAAATTGCATTTTGGGTCGTGACTAATTAATTACCAACACACTAACATAGACATTAAAACAATTTGTGTAAACGCCGTAAGAGGTAAATTACCTTTGAGCAGATTAATACGCTTATATCTGACTATAAGACTGTTCAAGTGTCTTAGACTATTAGATGAGGTTATAGTCATACACTAACCAGGTACCAAAATCGGGTGTGACTGTGTTGTGGACACAGCCGTTTGTTGTACGTATCATAAGAAGTAATAAACTTCAAAATATCGGGGCTTCCCCGTCCGTGCGCGTAATGTGCTACAGTCCTTACTTAGCGTAATAAATTCTTTGAACCTTTCGTTATCCAGTCGTGTAATTCAATTTCGGATGGAGGTGATACATATGTAGCTACAACACCAAACTGTAACTCCCGATGTCGTTATCATTTATTTTCTTTAATTGGATGCGATTTTGAAGACGTATTCACGTCAAAAAGAAAAAAATCTCCTGTATTCTAGACAACGGGTATACCATACCGAGCGGTGGCAAGGATGCAATGCAACATGCGAATAAACAACCTCTCCGGGTTCTTCTCATCAGAATATAACAAGTTCTCCAACTTGGTTTTACCTATCGGATGGATTGAATATGTAAGTCTATTTCCATTCATGCTATGTAACCATTTTTTCAATCTATAACCTTTACGTAACGTATCCCATCAATGATTTCCACTTACTTCCACAATTGGGTGTTTGTAATGAATAAAATGATCATATATATTTTTATAGAAATACAAACATTTCTGTTTGTTCTATATTATTGAAGTAGCTATACTCAACCTGCGCACAACCTCCACAAAATATTGTACACATTCAAGGTCCACAAAATAAGGCTCACATTCAATATCCACAAAATATTGCACACATTCAATGTCCACAAAATAAAGCAGACATTTAATGTCCACAAAATAATGCACACATTCAATGTCCACAAAATAAAGCCCACATTCAATATTCACAAAATATTGCGCACATAGAATGTCCACAAAATAAAGTAGTCATTCATTGTCCACAAAATAAGGCCCACATTCAATATCCACAAAATATTGCACACATTCGATGTCCA
The DNA here is from genome assembly GCA_015832385.1 of Elymnias hypermnestra. Taxonomy (NCBI): domain Eukaryota; kingdom Metazoa; phylum Arthropoda; class Insecta; order Lepidoptera; family Nymphalidae; genus Elymnias; species Elymnias hypermnestra. The sequence continues at coordinate 422,261 of JACTOM010000637.1, read as the reverse complement.
CAAAATAAAGCCCACATTCATAGTCCACAAAATAAAGCCCACATTCAATATTCACAAAATATTGCACACATTCGATGTCCATAAACTAAATGACACATTCAATGTGCGTAAGCTAAATCACACATTCAATATCCACAAAATAAAGCACACATTCAATATCCACGAAATAAAGTACTTAAACAACGCGTTTAAAGAAGTTTTCACTTCAAAAATGAAATAGTAAGCCGAAAAAGTTATTGTTTTTATTTATTTTTCAGAATCAAGAAGGGTTGCCAGCGCATCTACGTTACACCATATATTTCATGGTGAAAATTCTACCGCCTCTTTCTATTATAATATTTATATTCACTCTGCTCTTAGGGACCTATTTTATAGGCAAACAATTTATGACGTGCAAAATGAAAAGAGACATAATAGCCTTTATATTAAACTACAATAAACAAAAAGTTAACAATCTAAAGAATCAAGTTCAAGTTTACGAAACAGAGAATTTTTTGAGAAATTCAAATAAAAGTTAACATAAGACGGGTTAATAGATTTAAATTTAGATATATGTCTTTGTAAATGTTTCAGGAAAAAATAGCAATTATTGGGAGTTTTGACAATTATACTGGATTTCATTATTTAAATCCCCTAGACGGGGCAAAGGGCATCCAAAGTCCTCCGCCATCGTAGTCTGTTTTGTACTATGCTCTTTATCTCGGACCAGGTTATTCCGATATTTTACATATCCGTCGCCACAGAGCACTGCCAGGTTTGTCTAGGTCGACCATGCTTCCGCTTTCCCTATGGAGTCCATTCCAGTGCCTGTCTGGGGATATGTGCAGGTCTTTTTCGGAGAGTGTGGCCTATCCAGGTCCAGGATTTCATTTCCGATAGATATTTCGTGACATCTGCTGAGGAGGTCTTCGTTCGAAATCTTATGGGGCCAGAAAATTCCTAGAATCTGTCTGAGACAGCGATTTATGAAAATTTGAATTTAATGGGTAGGCTTTGTTAAGCCTCCACGTCTATCATCCATATAACAAAATAAGTTTTACATTTGAGCGAAAGATCTTGAGTTTCACTCTCTGCGTCAATTGTCTAGATTGCCATATAGGTCCGAGTTGCGCGAAGGCTGCTCTAGCTTTGCATATTCTCGAAGCAATATCTTCTTCAGTCCCTCCAGATTGAGACGCAATACTACTATAACAAAACTGTTGCACTCTTTCTATTTGCTCCGAGCTCATTAGTAGTGCCGACGTGATCCCTCCCTCGTTTTTTGATGTTTTGGCCATCGTTTTAGCGCCTCGTGTTTCAAGTCTTTCAGTTTGGATTGCGTCAGCATAGTCTAGGTCTTCCAGTTGGTTGGTTAACCCTCAGTCTATACAAAATGGTTTTCTTATTATATCATATATACATTAGATATATACAGATTAAACTTAATTTATTTTTTGTCCCTGTGTGGTGAAAAGTTCGCTTTTCGGCCCAATGGGGGCAAAAGTGCTTCGTTCTCTCCCAGGTAGATTTCATTGGCGTGCGCATGCGCCTGACTCAGTTTTCCTCCCGTTAAACTAGCAACCACTTGTTTATCGAAGTGCGATAGGCAACTTAAAACCAGAGGCGATAGTTAAATTTTTAAATATTGATTGAAAAGTCAATTTGGACCTCAAAGGTGGAACTTTTCATCCCAATTTACCACGCGAAAAATAGGGCATTCTCGCCCGCCATTGTCACCCTGGCGTTCGATAATTAAGAGAATGTGTACAATAAAGATATATTAATAAGTACTATTTACCCATGAAAATTTTACTTAAATAAAAATAATTTTTATAAAGACTAGTAATTTTATATAAAGACTGAAAACAATGGAATCAAAGAAATATATTGTTTCAACAAATTTTTTTTTCACTTTGAGTTTGAGTGGTTTTTGTTAAAAATAGAAGTTTAGTTTCATTTTAGGTACCATTATTTATTTTGGTAGTTACAAACAGGGTACTTGGGTTATTAAATTTAGAATATTTGTAAAGTAAAATCTGTGGTGGATCTGGTTTTTTTACTTTAGCCGTGCCTTCTCCAATTAACGTGACACTGGCGAAATTATGTGTGCCTTGTCACACCTGAAAGCCAATTATTAAAAGAAGACTTAGAAGCATAAAATTATTTTTAGTTTAATATAAAACTACGACGTTTGAGTATCAACTAATGACGCGAGATAGTCTCTATTATTATATTTATATGCTCAATTATTGATATTTAATTATTTTTGTGAATTGGGAAACATCGTGAGGATGTTTGAAGTGATATGTTTTGCATGTTTTGAAGTGATATGTCTAACTTGCCAAATTCCGCTTCTGTAGTCAGTCTATTCTTTTAAATAGATATTCCCATGAGAGAATAAGTGTCCGAAGCAACGATGAGATATTAAAATAAGCTACATATAATTATTGTTAAATATTTATCTTTATAGTAGGGAAGCCCATGGTGCTAAATTTGCAGTTACTCGAGCGCCACAGAGTCTTTTAGAATTGTGATCAGAGTCTAAAACGAAAAAGTTTATGTATACGCCCATTTCAGTGAGGGGAGAGCGTGTTGAAGTTTTAAAAGAACAGTTATATGGAAATACTCGGTCGCGTCAGAAATTTATAAGGGCTTGGTGTTTCTGACCGATACACATTAATCTGACGATTAACTGAGGGGTGGCCGTAAAAAAGGGTAATAAAACAAAAGTAAGGTTATTCGAGCGTGTCAGATATTCAAAGTGGATGTTAAGTACACTCAAAGAAATGTGCTATTTAAATGTCTAACGTATTATCTGACCCGCTCGAGTTTTATCAATCTGACGAGCTGCTCACAATCAATCCCTCTGTATTAAGGGTTGATATTTGGTAGGATCAAAATCAAACTATTCCTTATTCAAGTAGCTTCAAAAAGCACTACGGAACCTCTTTTAAAGATAATTTTGTATGTTACAATGTGTAATATATTGCTTCTGTGAGCAACTGGAATCAAGTCCAAACATTTCTATCGCTTAAATAATTTTCAACATTATAGCCTTTAGTAAAAGGGTGTTTTTGACATATTTATTAAAATTATGTGGAGGCAAATCTAATTCTTGTATTAAACTTGTGTGTTTCGTTTTTTTTATTGTATAAGTAAATGTTATCATGCATACGAGTATACAAGATATTATTCAATATATATTGCGATGGCACTGTGAAAATTGATGTTTCTTTAAATTTATCTCTTACAAAAGCACGAGATTCTAATTCATATAAGGCACGTATTGCTCTTTTTGTAAAATAAATATAGTTTCATTGTACCTTACCCCATAACACTATGCCGTAAAACCTAATGCTATGAAAATAAGCGAAATACACTTTTTTGCAGTTTCAACATCAGTGTATTGTTTAACTTTTTTAACATGAGCACCCCATGGAAGCCCTACACGCCAGTCTTAATATGGGCACCCCATTGAAGCTCCGAGTCTAATGTTATATACCTAAGAATACCGTAAACTAAACTTTCTTTAGAGGACTATCATTAATTTGAATTTGTTAATATTAAATTCTTAACTGTACTTAGTACTTACAGCATTACCGTGCAAGGTTTCTCCCCACATGATTTTCTGACACGCAAAATACGCTCGTGGGCTCCCCTACTATTACGTATAGAAAATTTCGCATTTGAATAGATTAGTTCCTATATAATCGTATATAATTAATTTAAAACATCGCTTGTAAGTTTCGTATACGAATCGATTATTATGATAAAATCGGAGAAACATTTGTGAATCCCGTTCAATGACAACAATGATACAATGTACAAAAATGAACCGATATTATTATTTTTAAATCTGTTGAGGAATAGAAGCAAGCAATAATCGTTTCGTGCACTTAAAAATCCCTCTCAAATAATTGATCATTTAAAACACAATAAAGGCGGTTTACATTATTGTGATATAGTATATACCAAACCCCCATAATAACTGCCTCATTGGTCTAGTGGTTAACATGTTCGACTACAGACATGAGGTCCTGGATACGAGTCCCGGGTCAGGCCAATTAAAAAATATTGAGTTTTCTATTAAGACTTTCTCAATATTTGCCCGAATTTCTCTCCAGTCTTGTCGGATTTGCGGAGTGAAGGAATAAAGAGTGTACTTCTGTAATATGCCTGCCAACCCGCAGTGGAGCAGATTGGTGGGCCTATGCTCTAAAAACCCTCTCTCCTTCGAGTGAGAAGGCCTTTACCGGGCAGTGAGAGGTGAATGCTACTCACTGTTATACCTCCATATGGCTTTATAAATTACCAGCCCATGGAAAAAAATAATAAATGAAAACAACCAACGTGAATAACGCTTAGAAGGATGTTACTATATCACAAAATAACTTTAAGCGCTATGTCGTCATTTCTGAGCGGTACAGGTGATTACACGAGTAAATAATTATTTTTTTCTCCTAACATTTCTATTTGTTACCATTTATAATGTACGGCTACAAGGTAAAACGGTAATATTTAATAACATTTGCTCAAAAAAAAAGTAGCCGTACGTAAATTTATGATCTTACAGCAATTATCTACATTTCAGGATTTACCGAGTTATTACTGCGGTAAGATCATAAATTTTAAGATATAATGTTATTAAATGTTACGTTGTATATTATAAATGGTAATAAATAAAAATGTTAGGATACAAAAAAGAAGCGCTTGTTAATTTTGTTCCAAGGGTTTGTAGTCTTATAATAATACCTTTACCTAAAGAAGGCTTCGCTGCCGTAGTGGAGCGTTTAGTCGCTTTGCTAGAAGAGGTCCCGGGTTCGATCCCCGGTAGGGCGAATTTAAGAAATTGCATTTTCTAATTTGTCTGAGTCCGGACTGATGAGAAGCTTCGGATGTGGCTAGTTAGTACCCTACCAGAAAAAATATGCCACCAAACATGTATGATGATATATGTTCCGGCACGATATTGTGTAGAAACCATAAGAGTTAATCACATACCATCAGGTCTGATTACAGTCAAACGCTCACCTGTCATGAATTAAAAAAAATCGCGAAAAGCAACCGAGGGAATTGATGTGAATTAATTTCGTGGCTACCGCCTTTATAAATATTTTTAAACTTCAAATGTTCTTATTATATTTGGTGTTTGAAAATTATTTCTTTTAAATTTAATGTATAATGTAAATATTTTTTGTTCCTATAAACTGTAATCTTAATTTTATTATATAGTTATAATACTACCTGTTGTAATTGCTCATCGATGAACCTTTAAGTTAAATAAAGAAATTTAAAATCTATTGTGGGTTTATTTTTTAAAACATCTTAAGCAATGTTATATGTAACCGAATTATCACTTACTCATAACGAAATTTCCGATCGAATGACTTGGATTACCTTTTCCTGTAACGCGGACGCTCACTACTAACTGCTTTTTCCCATAATCCCACGGAAGTGTGATATACAAGCGAAAAACAATTACAACTATTCCCACGGAATCGAGACCTAATCAAAATCAGAATATCCTGTATTCAAGTAGGTCCAAAAAGCACTTTTGAATCGTCAGTAGTATGTCCGTTGGTAACAAATCCATCACCGGTTCAGAAAGTTGAATGAGAATTTGTTAGTGTCCATAAACGATATTAATGTCTATAGAATACACAATTTAAGCGATTTAGATTTGAAAATCATTTAGTTAGACCCAGTACAAGAACACAGCTTTATGATAGGAACTGTCACGTCATGTCTGTTAAAATTTATAATAAATTACCTAACCCTCTTAAAGACATAAATAATATTAATATATATAAACATAAATTGAAAAAATGGCTAATATCTAAATGTTATTACTGTATTAAGGACTACTTAAATGAAAGTCAAAATAAATAAAATAATTCATACGAGACGCAGTTTTTAAGCTCACTCATACTGTTTTGATACGTTTTCATATAAAACTGTAATATTATTTATTAATGTGAATATTATTTTTAAAATGTAAATACCTGCCATAAGGATGAAGCAATTATTTCAAAATAATATTATTTTGTCCTATTATAGATGTTGCACGCCATTGTACGGTAGATTGTGTGTTGTACACTTGATCTTGCAATAAAATATATTTGATTTGATTTGATAGAAATGTTAAAAAATATCATTGGTTGAAAATATTCAAATGAAGCACTCAATCCTCAAGGTTTTCTTTAAGTAGTGCTTCACCTTACAGCAGATGATACCGGAAGCTAAAGTTATATTTATTTTGATGTTCAACAACTTCTAAGAGCTTCCCAAGTCGAGTGTGCATAATGTTGCTAAGTACACATATTTCCAACTAGCAATCTATTACTTCTTAGAAGTATTAAAGATTTCATGAGTTTATATTATAACGTTAACTTTGATAGTTGTATTCTTTTAGAAATTTTCATCTCGAACCCACTCCCCCATATATTATTTTGGCAACAAATACTACTGCAATTCTCCATCTCTCTCTATATAAAAATTATAAGATAGATGTTTATTTATTTATTTATTTTACAAAATTCACAGCCCTCTTAAAACTAACATATAATCTAATTAAATTAACTTAAGGCCAATTAAGGATTTTACATTTGTTTATTGGACTAATAAGCGCCAAAGAGATTGGGTGTGGGTCTGTTTATGAATGTGTGTGTGTGTGTGTACGCGCGTGTGTCTGAAGTCAAATACACGCTACCTACCCACTATTTAAATTCATTAATTTTATTAATTCTTTTTTAAACTTTAGTTAGTTGCTGTGGAAGATATCGACGTCAGAGTAAGATTCGTTATAATTTCTTTGAATGCGGCAAATTATGGAATTATTTGCATAATTTGTGTGACAATGTGAAGTAAAAAAGAGGGGTGTTTGGTGCGTTCTAACTTTAGGTGTGTGAAACCGGAGAATGTTAGATGTTAATTCGATGCTATCATATTGACCATGGCAGCATCCATACTGAAATAGCATGTCTAAAAGTGATCTCCTTCTTTCAAATGCAATAGATTATGAACGACACAAAGTTGAGAATGATTTGAATTCATATCTACTTTATGATGTGAGCGGAAATTAAGATGTTTCAAAAATTTTGATTGTAATTTTTCTATACTTTGTTTCTGATATTTAACATCAGGGTTCCAAAAACAGCTACACCATTCCAGCGTACTGCGGACAAACGCACAGTACAAAAGTTTAAGATACTTTACATTCGTAAAAGGTTGGGTTACACGTAGAATAAAACCGAGCGTTATTTTTACATCTACAAGGTTAGACAACTAACTATAAGGAACGTACTAGAAGTCTCTTGCTCCCTCAGTCGATGAGAGCGCACTAACTTTAGCGTAGCGTTACAAAGCCGAGCGTGACACTTCACTTTCATTCACTAAGACACAAGACCTTTGACGTTACACAGCTGGATACACTCCTTCACATTTTGAAGAGTGAGTTGTTAAGGCATAAATACACCACGTTAACCACTGCAGGTTGGTATGCTATACATCTTCCAGAATTACATCAGTTTCTTTTTATAAAGTTAAAGTAAGAGTTCCTGCTCAGGAGTCGAAGGACACCTATGTACAATACTAGCAATACCCTGCGGTTTCACCCACGTAGATACAAATCTCGTTGCTGTGGAAAGACATGTGAATAAAATGGTACATTGCAAACAAAATGAATATGGCCATCGTTATACTACTACTACACAACTACCTCATTGGTTTAGTGGTTAGCATGTTCGACTACAGACATGAGGTCCTGAGTTCGAGTCCCGGGTCGGGCCAGTTCGAAATCGATATTGAGTTTTCTATTAAGATTTTCTCAACATTTGGCCGAAGTTGGGAAGTTGGCGGTGTTATCCACCCCCGTGCCTCAGAGAACACGTTAAGCCGTCGGTCCTGCGCCTAATCTCTCACAAGTCGTGTTGGATTCCCGTCACATCGGACTAGTACACTTGTCTACTATACCTTCCAAACCGCAGTGGAGCAGCGTGGTGGGTTTATGCTCTAAAAACTCTATCTCCTATGAGCGAGGCATGCGCCCAGCAGTGGGACGTTAATCGGCTGCTAATTACTTATACTACTACATTATAATTGTTAGAATAAAATATGTTATTGTTTATAGATTGACATTCTAAAATTCTTTATATCTTTTTAAAGAAATGACCTATTGAAATAATAATTTAAAAAGTATTCTACTGGTATTGAAACGGTCTTTAAAAATTTATATATTATAATTTAATAATACAGACGTATGAATCATATTTTTATTTATTTAGTACTTTTTAGTATTGTCGTAACATATAAAATGTAATAGGTAGGGGCATAACTAATGTTCCATAATACTGTAGAACATAATTTTGTTCTATCTTCACACCTTGGGTTACATTATACCATTATTCTTAGCGATCCTTATTTTTTTTTTTGAGAAAGTAATGTGGCCTAAGTCGCTCAGTGAATCTACAGCTTTCTAATGGTAATTTTTTTTTGTAATCGGTCCAGTTGTTTTGGTGTGAAAACGTTACAATCATACATACATAGAAAAACACAAATGTTTCTGATGTACATAATCTAAGTATGCCCCAGCCAGATATCATCATCATTTACTTGCCCTTATCCCACTAGGTGGGGTCGGCACAGCATTTTTCCTTTCGCCACTTCGCTCTATCTGCTGTCATTTCTACATTACACACAGTTCATCCACTTTTTTGGTCGCCCTCTCCCGGCCTTGCCGCTTACTATCATATTTAGGGCCCTCTTCATGACATGCTCATACCAGGATAGCCTTCCACTCTTTAACTTCTCCGTCACTGGTGCTACTTTCACACTTCCTCTAATATACTCATTCCTAATCTTATCTAATTTTGTCAATCCACCCATCCATCTCAACATTCGCATCTCCGCTGCATGCAATTACCTTTCATTCTCCTCTTTGGTGGCCCAGCACTCTGATCCATACAGGATGACAGGTCTTACGATCGTCTTATAAATTTTCCAGATAATAAATTTTAAACGGTAAAATAAAAGAATATTATTATTACATTATCTATATTTTTACAATTAAGAATCATGTTTGCCAAAATATTGATATACGGAATGATTTACAATACTGTCATAGCAATAATATGGCTTTATAGATGGATAGAATTCTGAATTTAGTTTTATTAACATAAGAAATTTTTGCTAAAATTGCGCTTAAAACTAAAACACGAATGGTGTTAATGACAAGTGTTTTTGACAGATTTCAAATAAGACAGTCAAAATCCTAATGGTTATTATAATATGAATTATATTGTGTATTTTTCATAAAATACTATATCCAACGTTACGTTAATAAAAAAAACGGACTTAAGAACAATAGATATTGTAAGTTAAAAATAAAAATAAGAATATATTCGTAACATCTTAATCATGAACTGAAACGAAATTAACCGACAGCAGCCAATAACAGCTGTGCGACATCTTCCCTGGGTGACCTAGCAGCTATCAACATAGTGACACCAACGTTACTTGAAGCAATTCGTGCTCTAACTAAGAATGGGGCACCTCCTCTAAACACCCCTCCTCCCCTAATCTCCTTAACAGCGTCTCCAACAATAGTTGCTTTGGGCAAACCTAAATATTCACATACAGATTTTGCAGCGGTATTCGGGTCTTGTTCCGGAAGAGCATAAGTATCAGAAATTTCTGGAACATTCGCTGCTCTTTCCCAGGTTTGGTCCCAATCCTCTGCCATCGATCTCGCACGAATTTGGTCCGAACAACCCATATAAAACTCCTCCAATGGATATGTGTCAGCGTAACCCTCACCAGGGTCAGGTACCCCGGTATTTGGGTCACAATCGTGCACTACAAATTCTAATGTCGCTCCAAATGTGCCCAAACTGTCTAAATATGATGATGGCAATTCGACTACTACAAAAACACTACCAGGTTTGTCGTAAACAAGTTTCTGACACGGTAATATAGATTTTATTTCGTATTCTGGGGGACATTCCAGTCTCACGTGGACTTCTTCCAATATTTGGTCACTTAAGGTATTAATACATTCAAATTGCAATATCACATGACGAACGAATACGTGTTTTAATAAACGTACGCGGTATTCTGTTTCCGCTTCAGTCAAATCAACTGGAACATTTGTCTTAAAGAGTGGGCCAAGTTTTTCGACTCCAGGTATTTTTGAAAGTTGTTCAGAATACATTTCTTCCATGGACACTTGTTTCGGCTTACGTACTTCGATTTCCACAACATCATCTTTAGCTTCTTTTTGTTCCTCCGTTGGAACTGCCATGATATCGAATGGTTCCTCAGGTTGGTTAGCAATATGGTCTCGCAGTGCTCTTTCTAATAACACAGGATTTGGTTTGGGGACATCGATGATGTAATCGCTAATTAATTGCTGGTCGCCTGTATCTAAGATCGCGTTATAGTAAATAGCTCTATCACGGACTTCATCTTCTTCATCCATTTCGCAGCGTGCAAGAAGAACTCTTATATTCGGCAACAATTCAGGTCTTTGTGCTCCAAACTGAGCTACAGCTGAAACTGCGGCGGCCCGTACAGGTCCAGATTCTAGTATAACTCGGTTGTAAATAAAACGGATGTATCGCGATGGCTGACGAGACTTGGGACCCTCACGACCCAGCAAATGTAAGATACGAACAGCTAAAGCAGTATGCTCACAATCTTCAATAAATTCACACAAATGTGCTAATCCAGTTTCCTTAGCATCTGGATTTTCCTCAACAAGGGCTATAATAGCATCAGCAATCGCCGCTTTGTATTCAAGGCCACCTTCATCGCGGAGCATGCCTGCCAAAAATGCCGCCAGCGACTGATGCTTTCTCGGAAATTTCTGACATAAGCGTCGAATAGCTTTAACGACGACAATTTTAAATTCATCAGATATTTCTGAGACAAAACTAGATATCTGTTTCATAAGGCGATCAACAGAGCTTTCTGCACCAGTAGCTAAAAGAGTAGTCACAGCTAATGTGGCTACAGACCTATTAGGATCAGAAATCAAGTTTTCTAAATCAACAGCACAAGCTCCTACTGCAACTGGATGCTTAGCTGTAAGCCTCGCCAAAGTCCGAGCTCCGGCTAACCTTAGAGATGCTTTTGATGAACCACAGAATAACTGCAATACAGAAACGGCTGGAGCTAGATCTCTTGCTGTCTTCCTTAGATTCACAATTGCATGTGCTGCCTCATATATGACCATTTCAGATTTGTGGCGAAGGCAGCCTCCTATAAATTCCAAATACGGTTGAGCAGCTTCAGATTCATCATCTTCAACAAGTTGCGCAGCTAAACGAATCGAAAGACATAGGGCATATGGAGATTTAAGATAAGACTTAGTTAAACGAGAAACAAGTTTGACAGTTGATAATTTGTCATTTTTTCTTGTGCTAGCCAAAATACCTAATGCATGGTATGATACCATAACATTGTCTGAGTTAACTGCTTCCTGAAATAGAAAAAACACTTTATTTTAAAACTTAGAATATACCATAAGAAAATATAGTTTTTTTTCTTTATTGCTAAGAGATTAACACTTAACTGTAACATCACTTGAAGGTAAATTTAAGATAGTAGCATATTAACTTGGTAAGAGGTGATTTACCAATTTCAAAATTTTACGAAGCCACACTATGGAACAGCAATTTTTTGATTGGTGTATTTCTATTAGGCATAGTCACTAGCTTCAGCCAGTCTTCCAGCAATCCAAAGAGAAATTAATAAACATTTTTCCTAAATTTGCTTTACCATCAATCAAACCTACAACATTGATAACAAAGCAAATTATTGGAACAGCCAATAAAGTCAGCAAATATAAAATTCTTGCTGAAAGAATTGCAATATATAATCCTGGGCAGGTGTCATTACTTTAATTAATATGTAGAATTCTTTTTCGTGATACTTGGTAAAAGAAAATATGAAAAGAAACTGTAAATATTCTAAAAAAAATTTTGAGGCATTGGTATCCAGTATTTTTGCCACTAAGGAGGAGGGACATAGCCTTTGTCAAAGGCAAAGTCACAGGGCAAGACTGGTACCTATCTCAATTTAATTCTGTATTAATGAATTTTTAACCTTTTTTGTATTGTAATATGGCATACTGTAGAATACTAGAGAAATACAAGCTTTAAATGTTTCATAAAAACTGTATACATAGAGATTTTCTACTAGCTTTAGTATTTGTTCCAACTTTTATATATGAGATGAGACATCATTATGTTCATGTGAAGTTAAATAAAATTAATATTTTATTAGAATTTCAAATGCCTATATTTATATAATAACATATATTTATATAATTATTATATTATATGAATTTAAATATAGTTAGTTCCCTTTAAAACATTCATTTGATCAACACAACAATGATAATTCTGTTTAGATCTATACAACTCAACACAAAATTTGACTTTTAATATTAAAATAAATAATTAACTCATAGATAAATAAAAAAAAAAACAGAAAGTGTGCTTTTGCACAAATAAAAAACATATAAACTATAATGACACTATGACTTGTTATTGCTACACACTGCCTCATAAACACATGACAAAAATATTTTTTGTTTTTGTGCATTGATAACTAAATAATATAAAACTTAGGACAACCAATGAACTTTTTGGTGTCATGATTCATTTAACAATCAAAGGAAGTGATAAAACATTAATAACTAACTTACCAAAGCTTCATTTGCCCAACGTCGCACCAAATCAGGTGCACTAGACGACAAATGCAAAGCAGATACTAACGCTGCGGAACTGACTGCAGGATTCTTATCAACAATAGCCTGCTTCATATATCTCTCTATTGCTTGCAACATAGTACTATCTGTTATACTACACAAGGCTCGAATAGCTGCTGCTCTGTACAAATCTTCTTTCCCAGTCATGTCTTTAGTTAAAGAAGACGTCACTATGATAACATCTTGAGCGAGCTTACTCAATTCTTTGATGCACAAATACACCATACGACGTAACATAACATCCTTTGATTGAAACAACTTTGTAGTCGCAAAGAATGCATCTGTGGCCTCTTGGGTGGATAACTTCTCCCCTTGATTTAATAGAAAGAGGATTTTCGACAGTATATGAGAACATTTTCGAGGATTGACAGGCGTCTCGTTAAAGTAACGTGCTTCTTGCAGTACAATGGTTTTATCCAAATTTTGATACGGGCTGCCACCGCCATCCTCTTCTTCTTTCTTGTCGCGTTTGAACGAGCTCATCGTGAGCTTCTTTTTTGATATTATTAGGAAATTATGAGGTGCCGACGAATACAGCTTTCAGATTACAATTACACGTCATATTTGAGATGTCAGCTGTCAAGTAAAAACCGAATACTTTCTCGATTATATTCAGTGATTTGTTTTAACGATAATAATAAAAGGAAAAATGGAATAAATAAAAATTGTATTATGTTTTTGTTCGTTCATTCCATTTCGTTAGTGCTAAAATGTTTTACTTTCATAATTATTTTTTTTACTGTTGTAGTAATTGCGGCTTTGGAGTTATTTCAGTAAGACATTTATATAAAATACATCGTGTAAACTGTAACAGATTATAAAATCTCATTATTATTCATGAGTGTAATGTTTAAGGTAATTCTCAAGTATTTAGAGATCTATATAAGAGAAATATTCTGTCACTTATCGTTTTGTTAAAACGCTAACGAGATTAAACATCGTTTTCAATAAAAACTCCCAGGAGACTTGAATTTTTCCGACAATTGTTACCACTATCGTTATATTTCAAGCAAATTACACAAAGCCTCGACAAAGGTTATCTTCCCGTCCAGGTTTTGAAATTTTTCATAGATTAACAGATGCGCCAACTTTGTTTTATGTAATTATATTATGGTAACGAGGTCATCCATCCAATCATATAAAGAGGAAATATTTATGATTTTGTATGGAAGTATGTTGTGTGCACACAAAAACTACTGGACCGATTTGAAAAAGATTTCACACTTAGAAAGTTGCATTTTCACTTAGTGACATAAGCTATATTACTTTCCCAAAAAAAATAGGGATCCTTAATAAAAATTCAATAATGTAACCCAAGGGGTGCACCAGTCTACGCGTGCGCTGCGGAAATTGTTTATGACAGAACAAAACAATGTTCTACAGTATTATAGACCGTATTAATATTTACAAAAAAGAAGTTTATAAAAGTGCAGACAATAATCAAACCATATTATCCATACCTCTATATATATTTTTTTCAAGACAGTTTCGATACCTGTAAAACACTTAAATTATTAGAATCGGAATATTCCATTCAAAATATATAACTAATTTAAAAATGTCAACCTAAAGAAAATAATGTATCTAGAATCTAACTCTAAAAGATTTTTAGAGTTAGATTCTAGATATCAAATGTTTATAAATAAATTCTGAGACAATAAAGTATTGCGAATAAATCTCTTCTCTCATATTATAGAAAAGTTTTGCAGTGTTTTTTTTAACAATTTATAATAAAGTCTACAGTTACTAGGATTAAAAAAAATTCTTTCTATACGTGTAGAGAATTTTTAAATTTACTAATGTCTGACATTTTAAGTAAAGTAAAATTAAGTTATGAATGTAAGTGTGTACCTAATAATCTGAACGGAAGTAACTAAAAACTAAATGAAATAAAACTTTTTTAATAGTCCGAGGCGGGTGAAACCGCAGGGCATTGCTAGTAAAAAAAATAAAACACAATTTTATATAAAAGTTTACAATTTAATTTCGTTTTTCGGATTGTTTTTTTTTTTGTAATCCTAAGAAATATTNAAAAAATAAAACACAATTTTATATAAAAGTTTACAATTTAATTTCGTTTTTCGGATTGTTTTTTTTTTGTAATCCTAAGAAATATTGCGACATTTGAAACTGTATAAAATCTTTAGAATTAGTATTAAGGCTCAAAAAAATAGCACATAACTTTTCAAATATAGCAATACTTCCCCCAACATATACCATACCATATTTACATCAGTCATTATAAACTTATTTCAACGAAAGACCTGAAAACACTTAAAAGTCAATAGAACTTACTTGCACACTTAAAAATTAACAGCTAAATCTGACTATCTTCATACCTATTTGGGTGAATTAGCATATATTTAATGCAGTAATATCTCTTATTACTTAAATTTCATTTACTATTTAGTTTTGGCACAAGTTTATTGATTGCATTGGGAAAAAAATAAAGTTTATTTCGCAAGATAAATGTCCTGCTACAAAGCCATACATTACGACCACAATTGGTTTCTATGAAAAAAAATCCAATGAAACATGGTTTGCTAAAAATAAAAGTTTTTAGGGACACGAAATTATACAGTAACATATGTATTTTGAGATGCAAAGCAGCCCCTCTGTAATATTATTTAATAAAATTACAAAACAATTTACTTTTATACTGATTAAAACATAACGCTTGAAGTGTTACGCAATTTGGAGGGACGGTCTTGTAAAACGTTACGATAAGATACAGGAACGAAAAGGGGTTTGTATTTTTATTTAAATAAAAAACCGGGGAATAAGTCTCCCAAGTTGGGAAATCTTTTCATTTGTATTGTATTTTTATATGGGGAATCCTTCAACTGTATTGTATGCCACGAAAAATATAATGCTTAGTAATTAACAATTTGATTAAGGTTATTGTAAATTAAAAGGAACCTTCATACATTGACTTGAAGTACATTTTAAAATCACAAATATATCTGTTACTGTTGCTATTTTGTGTTATTTGAAAAAGTAGTTTTTAATTTCAAAGAAATTACTACTATTATTGTAGTAGAATTACACATGTCAAATGTATACTACATAGTTTACTCAGCTGTAGTGTTGGGTAGCACACGATTTCAAGCTGACTTTGTAAGAGTAGCCTCTTTTTTTGCACTGAGCACGTACAAGGTCCCACATCACATGAGGCGAGGTATATTGCAGGAATATCTTATTTTACCTAAAATTTAGGCCATTTTTAACAAATAATTGTAGACAAAAAAGACTCTATTATTACTTAATTTACAAGATACATTTTTAAATAACGTTATTATTCAGTCAGTCAATATTTAATATTATTTGCAAATATTTGTAGGAGGCTTTAATCATGCTATCTCTACTCAGTATGCTTACAGCTTAAACTCTATAGCCTAGTTAACTGAAGTAAAATACCAGGACATAAAATTTGAAGGAATGTGAAACATAATTTTTAGATACTCTTACATTTTGACGGGACAAATGTATGACTGCATATATGTCCTATCCAACACTACTTAGGTGTGAATCTTTTCGGGAGGGAAGGAGGGTACAGTAAAACATTTCATAGCATGTGGGCATTCCCACTAAGATACCCAAAAGTAGATGAGACCACATTGTAAGCTACAACAACAGTACACATTAGTTAGTAAATGATAAATTTCCAAAAGTTAGTAGGTTATAAATGTATATTTTTTCTAAATAATCAGGAGATCAATTTTTAATTACTTAACCTAAAATTCACGCTTGAAGCCCTAACTATACCCATTCAGTTTTCGGTACAGTATTAAGTAATTATGGGATATTACTGTATTAGGTTAGAGATTATAGTTTAACAATTTCCTTGTGTGGCAACATCAACCTATCAGTACTCTTTATCTGTAGATAAAGATTTTATATGACATCAAATAAGACCTGTTACCATCATTTATGACAAATGTAAGCATTCAAGAGATGCAACATGATTTTAAAATGTGACAAAACATGGGAAAGAATACCATTAATTGATAGAGTATAATTTGTTATTATCAGCCTTTTACTAAAGAAAGAATGCTGGTTTCCAAAGAGGTGGGCACGTTGGTTCTTGAGTTACAGAATTGAATATTGGTGAAGTACCACATAATTCTCAACGTTGAACTTACATGCCTAATTGTTATTTAAAATTTGTGCTATTTGTAATATGTGGTCTGCCAATCCAGTGTGAAGGTAATATAGCTTACCTAACAAATAGATGGTGTGGGTTCTCAACCTTTTAACTTGTTTCACAAGGAAAGTTGTAAAACCACAATTCACTAAGTATAGAAACCAAAAATGCCAATCTATTGCAATACATAAAGCTTTCCTTTACCAACCCTATTTACTTTCGTTTTAAAAAATAATTAATTCTATATTACATAAATCAGTTTTTTTGGCATATCTATACATAATGTACATTGTTAGTTTGTAAAAAAATCATACATTGTAACTCAAAATGATCACTTTTTTGACGTGCAATATTACTAATATATTTATTTTCACAACAGTAATTTCAATTGATGTCCAATCTGTTTTATGCAACATATTTTTAAAATAACAAGGTGTTTTTTTTTTTCATAAACACAATATGGACAGTTTTATAAAATACTTTTGTGTTTTTAATAATAAAAATATAACTACCCACAGTGGAAACAGAGGGACAATTTGTTTAATACAGATATACTCTCAGCTATATCAGTTTTATTTAACTTCTTACTTTAATTACTATAAAGGAGGCCTAAAAAAAGATTATTTATAATGTATACAGGCTTACTGATAGTAACATCCTTACAAATAAATTTATCTCCAAAATAAGGCATTCAATTTCTATTTACATGGAAAATCTTTATCCAAATAAGACACAAGATTTCCTTCATAAAATCAATTTCATTTAAAAAATATTTTATTGAGGCTAGGCCCCTTTTGAATATGTATAGTTAAGAAATAATTTACGAAAATGAAAAGACATTATAATTATGCCTAATTTTAAGAAAGCGGTTAATTGCCAAAGTAAACTTAGAATGGGCAGGTTATGGGAAGTTACATATGCCATACTATGCACATATCAAGTAATTAAACATAATTTTGGGACACTACACTTCATTTAATCAAAAAAGTCAAGAACTACTTCTTATCCACTGTACAGTATGGTAAGTAACAATTTATTAAATGAAATATGCAGGTTTCCTGGCGATGTTTTAACATTGATGGATTGGAAAGAACAAGCATATTTCATTTTTATAAAAAGAAACTTAGTGGTACCTGCCCATTCAAACTCACAATTTCTCCACATGAGAATCCACATGTATGACAACTAAGCTTTCCTTTTTTAAAATAGCAATTTCCTAACAGAATATCAATAATAATTGTTAATTAAGGAATGAAACTATTCCATGCTAAGAGTATATATGTATTGCTAACATAATAGATAAATTTTAACTACCAATACAAAACCCTTATCCAGTATTTGTTGATATTAATAAAAGCGTATGTGTATTCGTAAATTATTATGCATCTACAAAAAAAAAACTCTCAATAGATTTAAAAAAGATTATCAATTTCAGATAATTTTTAGTAATAATCTGGTTTGATTAATGATAAATCAGTGAACTATTTTTCTGATTTGAAAACTATACATGCACCAGATTAAGCAATCTGCTCAAAATTAGGGGCTTAGTTCTTAAAACCAAATTGTCCATAATAATTGAGTTTCTAGCTAACTCTATCTACATATCAAGACTGATATAAATCATCTGTACATATATTACTCACTTTTTAATCACATAGTCACTTTATACACTCACAATTTTTTTTAAAATGATAAACAAGACTTGTATGTTATCAGATTCAAGCATAAAGAGAATTAATATAAAAAAATGAAGCCTATGTCTAAATACCTTCTAACACAACCTTATTATATAGAAAGAAGCCTTTACATGAATGCTTTGAATAGATGGTGCTGTTTAATCTTTTGCAATAGAGTAATTGTGAAGGATTATAATATGTATTTTTGGGTTTGTATGTATTGGATCAGTTTATGTATTTGTACTACACATTTTAAACACCACCTATCCCATTTCATAAGAAATTTCCCAGCCCTAAGGTTGCCTGAAAGGAATCGCTACTTAACGATAGACACTTTTTGTAACCTATGATTAAATTATTGAATACATTTAATTAATTGTTTGTTAAACACAATAAAGTGTATTTTCTCTCTAATTGAAATGTCCTAATTATTAAACTGTAAAGTTCATTCTGACATACATCATATAAATATATCAACAGTCCCTATTAAGAATGTCTTTAGAAACACCACTGTTCAGAAGAACGGTTTCAAGTTTTTTTTTTTAATTCATTTCATAATGCCAAAATTGCTGATACTTGTCTAAAATTATGGACATGAGATTTTAAAGTGTTTACTAACTTCAAACAGTTCTGACAACACCATTTTTATTTCATTTTTAGGAACTGAAGCACAATTGTGAAATATTTTAGAGCCACTTACTAAGTTCACTACAATTCAATGGAAAATTAGATTAGCCAAAAGTCCTATTTCAAGAAATAAATATATTATTATCAATATTTGCTATTAAAAACCAAACAAAAAAGTAAAAATGTTCATTCAAAAATTAGTTTAATTTTGCAACAGTATCCTGTAAAAGTAACTTATTGTGTCACTATTCCTCCAAAGCAGCTTTGTATTTAATTAAGCTTTTGCTAAGAAATAAAATTTTTCATAACTATCAATATTATAAAGCAATTTACTGTAATAAGGCATTGTTACTGACAACTTACATATGTTTATTATATAAAAAAATTGGAGTGTCAGTAAGTGTTAATATAAAAATTCACTTTTGTCACTAGCATTAAGTCAATTTCACTATATATACACTTTCACTTGTTCACATATATTCTTGTCCCTGTACACTTTCACGAGTTTCACTCGTGGGTGTAGAAGATTAGTTGGGGATTGGAGTCATCTGGTGACATTTCCAACTGGACATACTGAGGTGTGGTCCTCGCTGACTCGTATGTAGCACCACCATTCCGTGAAAGGGAATTTCTTGACCTGAAAAATTAATTGTTTATTTTTTTTGTTTTTAAGTAACATCTATTTTTTATTGCTGAGAACTCAACGCTTAACTGTGATCTTGTATGTGGCTAACTTAGCAAGCAGTAATTTATATCTTTTAGTTTCTACACAGCATTTTGGTGGAATGGACACTCCTAATGGGAATATGATAATTAAAAATGCTGGATTGCCAACACATCAGACTATAAGAGTGCACTAGGGTTGTGGGTCTGTGCTCTAAAAACCCTCAGTCCTACTAGTAAGGAGGCTTATGGCTAGCAGAGGGATGTGAAGATGCTGCTACTTACCTTACTAATAACCCTGTACATATAGATAATATAACAGTCCACTTACTTAGCTTTGGCATGTGTGAGTATGTGGGACTTAAGGTTAGTGCTTTGCGCGAACTTTTTGTTGCATCCATCAAATGGACACACATACGGCCTATCACCTGTGTGGATTCTGACATGCGTTCTGAAATAATAAAATACAAGTATTAATTAAAATTTTCTATTACCATCTTCAATCAATTCATCATCAATGCTTGGGAAAATGTGTGACACAACTCAAAACAGGTAATTTTACTGAATGAAAATTAAGTTGAAGCTGTTTAAATTGACCAAGAAAAATTACAATTCACGGTGGTCATAGAAAGAGACTGTGTGAGTAATCAACCAAAGGAGCAATATAGTTTAAAATATTTAATTACATGTGGATAAATTGTATAGAACTCATTACACACCTTAAATTGAAGTCAAGTGAAAACCTCTTTCCGCACCCTTCAAATGTACACTGAAATGGTTTCTCGCCCGTATGGACCAATTGATGCCTTTTTAACTTTGAACTTTCTACAAAGGCCTTTCCTGCAAAATATAATACATCATTTTAAAAATAATTTTTAACTATTTGTTTATTAATACAAGAATCAAAAGCTTGCAAAGCCCACAGAAGATTATAAAATTATAAGCAGTTAGGTATATGAAGAATAACAATTTATTTTTAACCACCTGTATTGTAGTTTGACAATAAAAGTACAATCAAATAATTTCATAAAAATCTATAGATTTCATCAAACTTTGTTTTAATAAACTTCTCTTTTATTATGAAATAAAAAATGTGGTATGACAATGATGTTATTCAACTTTAACTGTATAAATCTAGCAATATTCATAATGAATTTTTTCATAAATAAATCATACATAAATTTACTCCAGGTTTTTAATCCAGGTTCATATGCTTTAACCAGCCGTAATTCATAAAAAATGGGTAGAGGTACTGCAAATTTAGTAACATTAAGTAAGTTACCACAATAATACACTTACCACATTCAGCACAGACATGAACCCTGGGACCATGTGTGTGCAGGTGTTTCCTCATTGCTGAGTTATCCCGGAACATTTTTGAACAACCTTTGTGAGGACATGCTGTGAAAAAAATAATATCCTATATGAGAAAGTAAATAAAATTTTCCACTACTGGGATATAGATCCCTCATTTATACAATAATAACCCAAACCCACCATGTTGTTGAATTACTTCCTCACAACCTTTCATTGCATTGCACAGCATTATAAAGACAACTTATATGGGATTATTTTAGGATAATAAAAAAATGTGTTATATACCCTATTAAATTTATATAATACAGTATTATTCTTTATCCAGTTAAATATATTACATATGTTGTATGTTCATGAAGATCAAATCTGCACTTAACAGAGTTTCATTAAAATGGATATTTTAGAAGATATCAGGGATTTAAAAAGCGGCGGCACAGCAGCTGGTGGGCCGTAAATTTATGCTTATGTAACTTTAGAGATAAATATATAATTGTCTGGCAATGTCGTCTTTCAAACTATCCAGCTTATATGCTCCAAATCTGTTTCATTATAGATGGGCAAGAAGACTAAGATGGTTATTGACTTGGAAATAACTGCAGTTACAGACAATAAATTGGAATTGATATCATAATATCATAATAGCGAAGCTGGAAACAAAACACATAGTCACCTACATTAAACTAATATTACTAAAAAGGAAGGAACTAAAAGAGGAAACATTTGTGTTTTTGTATGTATGTTTGTAATGTTTTCACACAAAAACTACTGGGCCGATTTCAAAAATCATTTTACCATTAGAATGCTGGATTTACACTGAGCTAAATAGGCTATTTTACTTTATTAAAAAAAGGGATCTCTAATAAAAATACTTTAATGTAAGCCACAGTGTGAAAAAATTTTTCACAATATATCTGTTATCGCGTGCACTGCAGAGTCTATTGATGATAGATAATAATATGTTCTACAGTATTATATATTTAGAACATATTAATATCTACAAAAGAGTCCACGATACCATATATTCAAATACTGCAGTTATGCCACTATAACTGCTTTTTTTTTAAATTTAAAAGTTAATAACAGTGCAGACAATTATCAAACCCAACCCCATTATTCATACTGTTTCAATACACGTGAAATATTTTTTAAAGTATTAAAATCGGACATTCCATTCAAAAGTAATAACGAATTTAAAAATCTAAAAATTACTGGAGCGATTTAAAAAATTATTTCATTACATCCTTGAAATTAAGAATTTTCCAATATTTGTAGAGTATTTTTAAATTTACCTAAATTTGGACATTCTACATAAATAATGAGTTAAAATATGTATTAGTTATTTATACATTTGTTGCAAAGTAAAATCTGTATATTGATTAGATAATGTATATCTAATAATCTGAAAGAAATTAATTAAAAACTAAATATAACTTTTATGTTAATGAAAATAAATCTACAGTCTGACTTAGTAGACTTATCTACGTAGGTGAAACCATGGGGCATTACTAGTATCTTATTACATTCATCAGACCATAAGAAAAAAAAATAATAACTTCCATATTTAGATAAATAACACAAATACAAATAGGAATATATACTATCTAGTATTAGTAGTATAGTTAGTAGTATTCCATATTTATTATTACAAGCCACTATATTAATATTTTGTTGTTAATCAAATTGACTTTAGCAACTTCGTTTCTGTTATTGTTTGCTTTTCAGCGTCAATGCATATATATAAGATAAATTACCGATAGTTCTGTCGGAGGATTCAGGGGAAGGTTTCTTTAGTCTGATTTTATGTCCTGGACGGGCAAATTCTGCTAACTGCTTCGGATCTGATAAATCTAATCCTGGAATAGCAATAATAATTTTAAGTAATATACTGATTTACTATGTAAAACTATTTATGTATGTAGAGCATTTTAGCAGTTATAAACTTAAAGTTATAATAAACTAAACTTTTATTCTAAAAAATATAAATTAAAGTTATTTCTTTTAACATCAGCTGTCTATCAGTGAAAGTGTCATCAAAATCGGTCCAGCTGTGTCCATATATATATTTGTAAGGTATACACACATTTATAATAGAAACATATATAAAATACTTCATATATTTACACAAATATTATAGCTTTGTCTTGACATTTGTACTAGATATAAGTTCTGTTAAGTAACACTGTGTGGCAATGTGACAATATTACAATATGTAAAATATCAGTACCTGGCATAGTATCATTTCCCAATACGTTTTTTTTCCCCGTCATATACTCGGTGTAGTCAGGATCTGGTTCTGGATTTGATACATCATCTGAAAAGGCAAGTAAAAAGCACAAATTTTAAATTTTTTTTATTAAACATGTGATTAATACAAACGTTCCTATTCTCTAACTACTAATTTGATGAAGCAAACTATAAATTAAACTTAATTAGTATATTTCTTTGCAATAACTTAATATTGAACATACAATCAACTGCATACAGGGTAGCGCTTGATTATGACATAATCTTATGGTAAGTGACAGTAGAATATACAATGGTAAGAGGCTTTCCACAGCCGAAACTGCCTACCTAACAATTATACTGGTAATGGTAATATTTGAATGATAATTATGTTAATTTTGAAATTGCATTCTTATGACACCTTTTAAATAAATGAATTTCATATTTATTGCACTATGTATATTATTCTAATTATGAACTATTTGCTGCATGCTGTGACTGCCAGAATATGTTGGAATCATATACAATATTTAAGATGAACTCATATATCAACATTCACAATTTAAAAAAATCAAAATATTCTTTATTTAGTCAAGTAGGCTCAAAAAGCACTCTTGAGTCTGTTCGTTGGTAACAAATCTATTACCGGTTAGGAAAGTCAAATCTACTGAGTAGAACTCAACCAGAAACTCAATGCTTTCTGTTTTAGAGATAGTTGTGTATGTTACAAAGAGTAATATTTTGGTTCTGTGAGTCAAGTCAAAACATTTTTATTGCTCAAATAATCTTCAACATACATATATATATATACATATACATATATATATATATATATATATATATATATATATGCCTTTTGTTGACATATTTCTTAAAACTATGTGGAGGCAAATCTAAAACTGATTGCAGCATCTTATTAAATATGTGTATGCTCAACCCAATTCAACCAAATAAATAAATTTTATTTCATTTATCATTGTTTTTTAGAAATGTTTGAAAATTAGAAAATAATAATAATAGAAAATATAAATATCTAAATTTGTCCCGCCAGGGATAAAACAGGACCTCTAGCTATCTTGCTACCTGAAGATAAAATCTATTTAAAATTTACTGTTTTTCATACACTCTTGTCTTTACTTTTTGGGTAGTAACCGCCCAAAGCCTTCCATCAATTGTAGGCATAGAATACTTACATGTACTGGTATTTTATTTTATTTATTTTACTTTAGCCACAGCTGGTACATAGTATATATTTAATTAAAAAAGAAAAAGAACTAAGATACATTTAAATATATCCACCTAATTAAAGGCTATCACAGCATGCAATAATTATTATACATGAAGTCAGATTAAATTAACTTATAAATAATGTCATAGGAATTTAATGTCATAGAAAAAAGCCCACAAGGATAATTGAAACTTACCATCATCCTCCCCAGTAGCCCACATAGTGACTGAGAATTCCCCCTCCATAGTCTTGATCTGAACTTGCTTCTGTTCCCATCTGCGAGCTGCGCGACCTGTATTTCCCTCCATCAACCCCATGGGGACTTCACCTGCAATAACATACAAGGTACCTCTTAAATAAATTTCTCACAATTCAAAGCAAAATATACCTTAAACTCTATTACTGAAAACCATTTTATAGAACCAAATTTAAGTCATTGCATAATTTGGATATAAGTATTATTTTACTAACTGTTGATACAGTTAGCAAGTTTTTTTTAATTCTCAAAATTAACAGTAGTCCAACCTAAGCCCTCTATATAAAATTAAAAACCTTAATGCAAAAAAAAATTTACATGGTTTAACAACTTAGAAGTCACTTCTTGCATAGTAACATTATAAGAAAAATTATGGTTTCAAGACAAGACTTCATTAATATTCATAGTCAGCTACTGACTGCAACTCAGTTATGCTGGCTAGCCATGATATTATTACATCAAGATATTCTTTATTATAGTAGCCCTAATGAAGTCTTTAGAAAAATCTAATCTGACAACATGGTCGTTTCTTCTGAGAAGATATCAACAAGAAAATCAATAGTTACTCTTTTCACAATATTACATGAAGCCTGCCAACCCGCAGTGCATCAATGTGATGGGTCTATGTTTCTCCTATGAATGAGGAGGTCGACATCCGAGAGTGGGATGTTAATGGGCTGCGTACTTTACGTTACCTAAGCCTTAGTCTTTCTTACTGGAAATGAGACAAGAGTCCATATTACTTGATCTGTATGCGCATCTGCTAGTATGTATCTATATTGAAAAGTGCATAACCTTATAGTATAGTATTTTAAAATACGGACATAAAATTGTTGTTTTGATATTGATAAAAAGTGTTAGTTTTTATCAATCTAAATAAAGGTTGTGAGATATCAATCTTATGCGTTTTTAGTAAAATATGTATGTCCAAATATTTAATTAATAGGTGACAAAAAACCTGACACAGCTAGTATATTAGTATAATTTCTCACCAATAGGCATGAGATGTTGTATGTTGTTTTGATTTGCGTTGACCCGGGGCCTGGCGCGACCTCTTCTGAAACAAATTGGTATAAGGCTTCATACTCTTACACTTTTAACTAAACTATTTTCGCTGACGCAGTGGTGCGAGTACTGTCTTTGAAAGCAGAGGTGCCTGGTTCAATCCCCAGTAGAGTAATTAGGAAATCGCATTTCCAATAATTTGTCTGTGTGTGGACTGGTGCGAGGCTTCGGTCATGACTAGTAACCACAACAGCAATAGGATTCTGTGTAGGAGAATAAGAGAGAAATTGCCTCTTTCCAGTTTAACATGCTTACATCTTTGACTGTATCATAACATACCCTCAATCCGATAACTAAGAATAAAATTGATTTTTAAAATAGATTACCTGCTTGTTGAAGGTGGAGTGGGATAAACTGGATCATACGGATTCTCTTGGTGTAAAACTTCATCGCCTGGCATGCCAGGTAGGATGACTTCTTCACTGCCAACTGCAATTTTAAAATCTGTCAGCATTGCCAACATTAACAAAGTTTATTTACCAATCAATTTAATCTTTACTATTATTATAAATGCGTAAGTAACTCTGTCTGTCCTGTTGCACTTTCATTCCTAGACTACAGAACAGATTTTAATGAAATTTAATACACAGACAGTCCAGAGCCTGAGAAATGACATACATAGAATGGATAAAAAGGGTTGTAAGGCCTCCATCTGTAGCCCTCTCATAACAAATCTACTGAACCCATTGGTACAATGCAATCTGGTATAATGATAGTCTCAGAAAGGACAATTAGCTCAAAGAGCTAATATCATTAAAGTATTTACATGAATGAGTGTTATTTGTAAAATAAATAGCCTGAATTATTAAAGTATATCCACTCTATCACTACAGCATATACCTAATATAGGTATATGCTTAAATATGTTACTTCTTTTCAAGCCATGTTAACTGTAGCATTGTTTTGAAAGTTAAATACACTCAAACAATCAAGATACATGCATATAACACAGGGATTTTTTTTAAAACTGTTGCTAAAGAATGGATCTAAATAGAAATATAGCAAGTACTTATAAACAGTTTAAAAATTTTCCATGGAAATGATTTAATTATTTTTCTTTGAATAAAATGCAGTTAAAGAATTTTCAGAAATAAAACTAATTCAATAAAGGATCTGCTGATATTGTTATCTTCAAGTTAAAATATATTTTTAAGATATGACTCTGAGTTTTAGTGATACACAGTATTTGTGATCCAAGCATATGTTTCTATGAGAGCTTATAAATTCTTTTTAAATTCAAGGAATAAAGAACCAATGACAAACTTGTACATGTCCTGCTTATCTGTGTCCTGCCTCAAGATGTACACATATAAACATTTGAATCTGCTTAATAAATTATTCTTTATTACTCTGTATTGTACACCAAAATTTTACAAGGACACTTAGAAATATGTTAACAGGAGTACAATAGGTGGCCTTATCACTACCTAGCAATTTCTTCCAGACAAACTTTGGGCGAACAGAAATTGCTAGATATGGTAGGTGGTATACAATAAATACTATACAATTATAATACATACAAACAATACATAAGAAAATACACAAATACATATGTACCTACATACATAAATACATTATATATGATAATAATAATGTTTTTTATTGACAAAAAAAGATGACAAAACAAAGAGCTTAATATAGGAGATAAATCAGATCACAATATTTTTTATCATGCATGAAAAGGCCATATAACTGCATTCGCTATATATATATATCCTATATTATATTTATAGAAAAAAGTATTTTTATAAGCCCAACTTATCATACTGTTATTGTTATTCAAGTAAATTATCAAAAGCATGTGCACATTATCTATATTTGTTTTTAATAGCAAACACTTGTTCTTTTAAGTTATAGACTGACCTTCCTCTAAATGCTGCATACCAATAACTTGTTCCTCAACTTCTTCATATTGATCATCAGTAATATATTCTTCATATTGTACAGTTTCTATTTCTTCATACTGCAACAATAACTCTTTACATATGATATAAAAAAGTTAATTATTAAACATAAACACACATTAATTGCCATCATTTTTACCTAATATGTTTCTACTTTTCCATATTTCGAAATTTGGGTAAAGGTATAGTATATTAACAATACTGTGAGCCTAAAAAGTTCTGTCAAAATGGGATGTAAACCTTTTGATTACATAGACATACAGAAAAAAATTAAACTTAATAATGTGTATATATAACTTAATTATATTAATAATTGCTTAATTCAATGAGCTTAAATATCTTATTTTGATATCATAGTAGTCTTCCTATATTCAAAATTATATTATGAGTCCTACAATAAGGATTCTCTGATTCATATTTCCAAGTTTACATAAAACTAAGAATAAAGCTATATTTTCATTAACATTTCAAGATCCTATTTTTTAAAGTTATCAACTCAATTAAACTTACCTTTACACCAACCTGGTCATCTCCATCTATCTCTACCATTCCCCCATGAGACCCTATTTCCACTTCACACATTATCTCCTGGTTCATCATTTTTAACAGGACCTATCTGTAATTAAAAATTATAGATTCTTGATAAGTATTCAAATTATTTTTTGCAGAACTACATTGGGAAATACTATACACTATTTTACCAAAACTTACCCATACTATAACTGTTATACATAAAAAAATAAATCATTTTGTTAGTTTTTAGATATATTCAATCAATTTTTTTTATGTAAAACAGAGTCAGTAATACATATAACACCTTTTAACAATAGCCATAATAAACAATGCAATTATTTCTAATAATTTAAAAATAATTCAATTTTATTATTAGATTCACAATTTTATTATTAAATTTAATAAAATAATTAACTTTTAGTAAAATATTTCTACACATTTGAGATATAAAATAACTTCTACTCTATCACACATACATAAATTATTTTGTTATCAAACTGCATTCTGATTTCATCTTTATTATAATAATTATATAATCTTATAATTGACATAATCATATGAACAATTTTTTTATCACTTTTACTTAGATATTCAATTTGTATTGATGTTAAAGCCTTAAAACCACAGTTCCTCTCTCAATAAAAAAAAATAATGTCATTTTTGTTTACAGCTTGAAGTTGACAGTTAATTAATTAAATACCTATACCACAATTATTATCACTAATGAACTTAATTACGAGTTATTATAATTATAGTTACTTTTAGATTACAGCTTCGCAAGTTACAGTAAACAGCTTTAATATGTTTTGGTTATCGATAAGCACGAATGGGCGTCTTTCATTTCCAACTAGTTTTCCTTTAACAAGAGTTGAGTATCAAGTTACAAATCAACCTAAATGTAATACATTTCAGTACTCGTAGACGTATGTCGTCAAAATTAAGCGTAATATACCTTGAAGTTTAAAACTAGAGATTCAAAAGTTGTTGGTTAGCGTAGATGACATCTACACCGGCCGGGCATACAAACGATTTTTTCCAAACAATTATATAAAACGACCACGCCAATCATTTACGAGTCCAACCTCTATTGTATGACCTTCATTTTTATTACTTCTAGAAACCACCCTAAGGCGTAATTACACAGAAATTTGCAAACACTTGTTACAATGTGTCAAAAGTCTGATTGTTTTTGATGGAAATAGTTTACCTTTATTTAGATTATAACAAAAGCTGCACGGCCCCCTGGAGACAAATATGGACTGCTGCGTAGGCACAATTTTTTTCCCAGAAAATTTCACCGTAATCAGTCCCATACACTTCAGTGAAAAAAAGTTCGATATTTAGTGCTCAAAAATATTTGAAATTTACGCGAAAATGTTTATAAAATATGTCCGACTAAACATGGCGTCCAAAGATGTCCGACCAATTTCAATATGGCGATGCAAAATGGACGCCCGCTCCCATTGCCGAGGCTCGGATGAAGAAAAATTGAAACGTAGCAACACCCGTATAATAAAAGTAATAGATATTTATAGTTGCCATATCTAAAAATTTTATCAATATATAATGGAATTTATATATTAAATATTATAACAGCAAATCATATTTTTAATGATCCTCAATTATGGAATAATATTTTTTACTAAATTATAAAATGCGTCAAAATTTTTTCCTTGTATAATTCTAATATTAATTGACAGCTGTCAACATCAATTTTCAATGAAGTGACATTTATACGCCATCTAGCGTGGAAAACTTTCTATCAATTGTCATCTCCTTTTCTACTTCCTGTGATTATCCAACTGGTGCAGTGCTCATAAAAATTTGTTCTTACCTCTAACCACATAATATGGCGGTGAGATTGTTGTCAAAAGTACGGCTTATGCCAGAGCTGAAAGGCATAGCTTACAGTTCAGCAGCTGCTCCGGCTCAACTCTCCGACTTCGAAGTACAACACAAAACTCCTGTGATTCGAAAGCAAAAGCTTATTCCTGTGGCTCAGTATGGAGGCCGACATGCTGTTACCATGTTACCTGGTGGAGGAATTGGCCCAGAGTGCATGGGTTACGTCAGGGACATTTTCAAGTGAGTTATTATCATTCTTCTATAAGTACTAGTAATCTGATACAGCTTCTAAATAAAGTTCGCAAGGGCGGAAAATCACGTGAAAAATGTTATTGCGTTGTCCTACATTAATTATTATTCATAGGAACTACCTGTTATACGTCTATTTAACACTCAGCGCTACATAATAGTTTCCATCATTTTGTTATGTTAAAAATAATAAGTGTTTCTATTACATGTCACTATAAAGGGAAATCATAAAATATAAGTTTCTAGTGCACTTCTACCCTGCTTATTAAAGGAGAAAGCAAACTAATGAAATTCAAACTTTATATTTCTTTATTGTTTAAAATAAATGAATTTTATTTAAACTAATAAAAACTCAAATGTTGGCAAGACTTTTTAAGTGGCCAAGATTCAATGCTGGTGAGTATATTAGCTTACAATTGTAATAGTGTAATGATGTAGGACAGCTCTACTACTCATATGGTGTGTATTTCACTAAACAAACACAGATACAGTCTTTTTGTAATCTATAGAACATTGATGAGTAATTTTAACAAAAATTCAAGATGAAATAATTTTTAGTTATACAATGCATTTTAGTGAGAAACAAATGTTATACAGTATAATTATATTATTTCCACAATAACATTTGTGTTTTTGCCTCCCAATACTTCTAAAAAGTAACTAATTTAGTTTAAATAATTTTAAATTATCATTAATTCATTAATACTGGAAATTATACATAAAGAAGTGTATTCACCTGTATAATTTATAATAATGATTGTTATCTTTCTAAATGTTTTCTTGTCATTTTAGTTTCGTGGAAAATTTAAAACAATTTATATCAAATAGAGCCATAGCCTATTTTATTATTATTTTAATATACATATGTGTTTGTCAGATATATTGGTGCACCCGTAGACTTTGAAGTTGTAGATATTGATCCCACTGTTGACAATGATGATGATGTGCAGTATGCTATTACTACTATTAAGAGAAATGGAGTTGGACTTAAGGTAATTCTTATTAATATTCTATATTAAAAACATTTTCGACCTATTAACTTTGGTCCCATTTGAATTACCCAAGAAAAAATGGGTTTGGACTTTTTGATAAACTTCTTATTGTGATATAATTTTTTTTATAACAATTTTTGCTAATTGCAAATACATATTTTGAAAATGTTTCTATATGTTTCAATCATACTTTATTTTTTCATACATGTATGTCATGCTCTGTTAAAAATTTGATTTAATAAAAGTTTTACAATATTAATTTGTTATTGCTGTAACATATTACTTGTGATAGAGTAAGTTGCTTTTATTTCCAAGATATTAGAAATCATACTTTCCTAAAATTCCCTGTCTGGAAATACATCTGAAACCCTGTTAGTAATGTGATCCAATAAAATGATGCCTTGGTATTAATAAATATCATTGGAACATTTCGAATCTATTTTTTTATAATATACAGATACTTATGTAAGAGTAGGTTCTCCTTGGGTTCCAATCTAGTGTTAAAACATTACAGGTGCTTACAAATAAAAATAATTAAAAATAAAAAGTATTATTCCAATAAAAATATTATAAATGATTTCAAGTCCAACCCAAAAATAAAGTAAACCGTTGTATTGTGTGTGAATATATTCATGTCATGTCGTTGTTAGGTAGATAATTATTGTTATACATATTTTTAGGGTAATATAGAAACAAAGAGTGAAGCAGCATACGTAACATCTCGCAACGTAGCTCTCCGTAACGAACTAGACATGTATGCATATGTATTGAATTGCAAATCTTTTCCTGGTGTATCAACCAGACACAAGGATATTGATGTTGTTATTATCAGGTTTGTATAGCATTATAACTTTATTTAGTAAATCATGTGATATCTTTAGATAATTTGCATAAATCGTAGAAAAAAGGTGTAAGTGAAAAACATGACCTTTTCAGAAGCACCAAAAAACAGTTTCTTGTAAAAATACATACATAGCATCACGCTTCATTCCCTTAGGGGTAGGCAGAGACAACATCCTTCCACGTGCCACCATCCTTGCAAATCTCCTTTGCTTCTTTCATTTTCATTAAACCTTTGGTCATATCCTATACCTCCATTTTTTATCTTTTCATTAGAAAAGTTATACCAAGCGGGTAGATGGATTATAAGCCGACATGTATTGCTACCTAGCACATTAAATGGTTTCTAACTATTATGTTGTATTATTTATACATAACACCTTTCATACAAGTTCCTCAGTTTAAAGTACTCTTGATTTGGCTCTTATTTAAAATGTCCTGGATTTGATCCAGGAACATTCGCCTTGGTCTTCCCCGTTCCAATTTTGGTAATAACTCTTGACTCATAAATCCTTTTTCTCAGTCTCCTTTTAGTCATTCTCTCTATATGCCCAAACCATCTAAGCATACCTTTCTCAATTTTAGTCACTTCATCTTCTTTTAAACCACAACATTCTCTTATCACAATATTTCTTACTCTGTCACTCAGTTTTAAACCATTCATATTTCGCAACACTCTCATCTCTACCACATTTATTTTACTTATGAGATTCTTCTGCCATACCCAACTTTCACTACCACACATAAGTGTTGGCACAAACACTCCTGCATGAACAGCCAGTCTGGACCTTTGAGACACCATCTGGCTGTTCATAAAGGTGTGCAGGGCACCATTTACCATATTCCCTGCATTCACTCTCCTTTCAATATCACTTTCACATGTTCCATCTTTTGTAAATTTAGAACCCAAGTATACAAATTCTCTTCCACTTGTTCCCCATCTGTCAAAATATTGCCATTCATCATAGATTCATCTCTTTCAAAAAGCATAACTTTCGTTTTATTTACATTCACTTTCATGCCTTTCCCTTGCGTAAAGTAAACATTTGATAAGTAATTCATTCATTCTTAACCCATACATACTTTCTTTTAAATCTGTCAAACAGTTATCCATGAATAGGTTGAATAACCATGGTGACGCAACACATCCCTGTCGAACACCTCTTTTGACAGGAAACCACTCAGTGTACGCTTCATTTATTCTGACACAAGCACTAGAACCCTCATAGGGAGACTTCAATGCTTGAATCAGGCTACCGCTCACCCCATAGGTAGATAATGTTGACTCATTCCTCACCACTATATATGGAAAAATAATGTCAATAAATGAGTCTTTATTGCTAAAAGTAAGTGTAATAAGAATCTAAAAAAAGTATTTATATTTGATTAGTCTACATAAAAAATTCTACACAAATTTTTGTAAAAACTTTACTAAAAATAAACATGATATCCTATATAAATAAGTTAAGCTAAACATTTGTAACTAGGTTAAATTTCTTATTACAGACAAAACACTGAAGGAGAGTATGCCATGTTGGAACACGAATCTGTATATGGTGTTATTGAGTCTATGAAAGTAGTCACTGCAAGTAATTCCGAACGTGTGGCAAGATTTGCATTCGAATTTGCCAAGAGGAATGGCAGGAAGAAGGTGAATTTTTATTTCTTGTCCTTTTCACTGTGTACTGTATTAGCTCTTCATTTTGACTTCGCTTGATATGTCGTGATACAGAACAAAAGCAAATATCTTTTTAATTTACTCAACACATAAAGCAGTTGTAGGATCAGTGCACTTTTCGGTAATGGTAATTCAGAATAAATATTGATAAACGACATATGTCGTATTGAGCGGCGTTATAAAACTAAAACTTTATATTACCGATACTTAGAGGGAGGGGAAAAGTAAAATTAATACAAAAAATTTATTAAAAATGCCAACATGTTTTTGTTAATATTAGAAATTGTTAATTAAAATTTTGAAATTTTTATATTTTATGAAAAATAGATGAGTGGCAAATTAAAATGCCACATGTTATTTGTAAACTTTAAAACTACCTAATCTTCAAACGAATTAGCATAAAAAACGCTGCACATCTTCGTGACAGTAACAATTTTACCCTCATTCGCCTAAAGAAGTTTCACTTAGACAAAGATTAAATGTTTGTTAGAAATGCCTGCTGACTTGTAACTTAAGAAACAGACAATGTAATTATAGGTTCATGTTAACGCACGCCCGTGCACGTATACACACTCCACGCAAACACACAATCAAATGTATAATAATTGAGAAAGTTTTCACTTCTTACGTGTAGGCTTTTAAGCCAACAACTTTTGAATTGAACTTGTTTGAACTTTTGTTTTCATTTAAGGTGACTACAGTTCACAAAGCAAATATTATGAAACTGTCTGACGGACTGTTTTTAGAGACATCACGACGCCTCGCCGAAGAATACCCTGAGATCGAGCATAATGATATGATCATAGACAACTGTTGTATGCAGCTTGTTGCTAAGTAAGTATTAGGGCCTGTTTACATCAGACGAGCGAATGACGATGCTCATTCTACCCCCAATCTATCAAATTCTATTCCTGAAAACAAATATCTTTGTTTTTTCTATTTTTCTAAAGATTTAAAAGCGTTATGTCGTTAACAATAAAAGACCGAGAAAGAATACTATAAGTTAGAAATCGCCTTAACATACGTCGATTAGGTTAGTCTTTAATTATATGGAGGTTAACATTTAACCGTAACATCATCTGAGGATAAGTGATGATACAATTTTAAGATGGTTACATACTAGCCAGGTAAGAGGGCCGTCAGTAAGTTACATCACACGTTGAAGGGGGGACAACGAAATTTGACATTGTGTGACAAGAGCGGGGGGGGGGAGGGTGTATGAATTTTATGACGTCACATAGTAAAACCCTAAATAATAAAACAAACTTGATCTATGTACTTAGTCACATTAGTACAGTTATCTAAATAAAATAATTTCATTTCAAAAACAAATTACAATTGTCAATTTACATTGGGGCATGGATTGTACAAGTATACCTTGATATGGGGGGGGGGGGACAGGAACAAAATACTTACCAAGTCAATTTCTTCGTAGCAGGCAGAGATCACGTCCTTCCACTTGCTACGATACATATCTTCGCTTCTTTCATTTTCATTAAAACTTTCATACAAGTTCGTCGGTTTAGAGTACTCTTGACAGGTCAAGAGTACTCTAACCAAATGCAGGACATTTTAAATAAGGGCCAGGGCCCAAGGAACGTTCGCCCTGGTCTTCCCCTTCCAACTTTCCCATTCACTCTTGACTTATAAATCCTTTTTGTCAGTCTCTTATCATTCATTCTCTCATGCCCAAACCATCTAAGCATACCTTTCTCAATTTTAGTCACTACATCTTTTATACCACAACGTTCTTTTACACACTATTTCTTACTTTGTCACTCAGTTTCAATCCACTCATACTTCTCAAAGCTCTCATCCCTACCACATTTATTTTACTTTTGTGATTCTTTTGTCGTAGCCAACTTTCACTACCGTGCATAAGTGTTGGCATCAATACTCCTGCACTAGCCAGTCTGGCCCTTTGAGATAATACTTGAACAGTGATCCTTATGTATAAATGTATATGAGCACATGGCAACAGAATTTGATACAAAGACTTCATTTCAGGCCCCATCAATTTGATGTGATGTTGATGACAAATCTCTATGGATCAATTGTGTCTAATGTTGTCTGTGGGTTATTGGGAGGAGCTGGCCTCCTTTCTGGCAGAAACTATGGTGACCATTATGCAGTATTCGAACCTGGTACTAGAAACACTGGTAAGTATTTTTGCTACACTACTGTACAAGACTGGCTTAACCTCACCTGGATAATAGATTATGGATCCGTAGAATAAGAGTATATCAGTGTGGTAGATATAAACCGCAATAAGTTCTTTTAAACAATATAGTTTGTTGGTAAGTGACAAATCTATCACTGGTACTGGCAGTTTATTCTATCGAGATGAAACCCGTAAGAAATCCAGTTGATACTTTTTCAAAAATGTTTTTGTTATTTGAAATTGAATGATATTGAACATCCATGCGAATTTATGTGTTATCTAATGATGTTTTAAAAAAATTGTGTAATTCCAAATGGAAATGTAATAGAAAAGGCTCAATTCGGTGTTCCAATTATTTTGTATAAGCGAATATTATTACCAACTAGCTGACCCAGCCAACTTCGTACCGCCTTAGAATCAATGAATACAAAAGCTGAATGTGATCATATCATGATCGGGACAAAAAGAATGGGTATAAAGGTTTTTTGATTACGACAAAAAACCTTTACACCCAGACTCCCGCCAACATCAGTAAAATATTATATTTGCGAAAGAAATTGTTAATTGTCAATGTCAACAACAATGATAAAAAAAAAACAAAAATTAACATTTCATTTGATTTCGGAACGACGGGGTAAACATCAAACGTTTGAAATTCAAAACCAAAAATTAACTTAATAAATTTCTGAACTACTTTGAAATTGAATTGATTTCTGAACGATGGGACGAGCATCAAATTTTTGACAGGTAGGAATAGTTTCTAAGGGAAAGGATTGTTATTTTCACTATATTTCTAGTATTGTTTTTATATTTACTTGACATACCTTTTAAACCCTTCTTAGACTATCACAAATAGTTCAAAATCAAAGTTAGCCAAATCAATCCAGCCATTTTCGAGTTTTAGCCAGAGTAGCGAACAGCAATTTATTTTGTTCGCGACTTTTCCCATTCGTCTAGAAAATAGTATATTTTTGCGTAACAACTTGCGTTTTTCTCGGAATAAAGTTGTTTGTGCACTTAATGTAAACCCTGTGATTGGCGCCATAGAACGCCGATCATAAGATATACTTTCTTACAAAGAAAGAGCCAACTAGCGTCGTTTGCTTGTCACAATAGTATCCGCGTGTCAGTCCTAAACACGACAAATAAGAAAGCCAATTTAGCGTAAAATTTCCTGCTGAACAACAGTTCGATCGCATTCACATATCCTCGTCTGGTGATAAGTAGACGTCGGGGCGTTGGGTGAAGAGTCTGGTGACATTTTTTGTTGATGTAAATTTATAATACATTTTACACATCCTACATAGATACTCCTGCCATACATTATACTCTTGTATAAAGTAGGAATTGAAAAGCAATTAAGCTGAGTTCTACGTCTTTTGGCAAGCATATTCTTTTTATTTGTTTGTTTGCACTTATTCTAGTTGTAAACCATGTTATGCGAATAAATTTCTTTTATTATTATGTTGATTAAATTCACCAGGTACGGCTATCGCTGGCAAAAATATTGCCAATCCCATAGCGATGATAAATGCGTCAGTGGACATGCTGGAACATTTGGGCCACCACTATCACGCCGATCTCATTAGGCGAGCTGTTGCGAAGACTATCAACGTGGACAAGGTCAGATGAAGGTCAAAGTGTTTAGACACTTACTTAACATTACTTATTTACTAGCTTTTATCTCGTCTTTGACGTTGCTATGATAAGATTTAGAAAGTTCAGCTCTCAAATGCCCAGCTCTTGAAAATATGACTTTTTAAAAACCCTTTCTACTAAATGTTAATCTATTTTATATTCGTATCACGACTTTGGCAAATTTTTAAATACTGTTTCCTTAATTTGCCCTTCCGGAAACGTGTTTTTCGTCCTACTATTTGTTAATCCTGCTGCGGTACTTTAATTATTTCCTTATTATTTGTTAGGTGATAACTCCTGATGTAGGAGGCACCGCTTCATCCACGGACGTCGTTAACAACATCATGGGTAATATTGGACGTTGCTAAATGCCATAACTGTAATAGTTGTTATAACATCAAATTGAATTATTCAGTGTTCACGTAGAATATATCAACCATTGTTAACAATAGTCAAAAGTTAGAATGGTTTAAAGTTTTACTTTAAACCATTATAAAGTTTTTTCTATCGCTAATGCATATAGTATAAAAAATAAGGGTTTCAATTTTCATATGCATTTATAAATAGATACATATTTTTTACACAGTCGCACAACACAAACACAAGAACTGATAGATAAATGCTGTCAAAGACAAATTACAGTCAAATGTACAATTAGTACACTCATAAAATTTAATAACTATATTAAACGCACAAATAATACACACACAAACAACAATACATAATAATCTACAGATAAGCAATGACTATTAAATTTGATATTGGTCACGTTGCACGTGGTCTTTGCGTGGCACGAACGCGTTAAATTATTAAATTATTTAAATCTTTATTAAAAAATCTATCACTAAGTGCAAATGACAGCATCTATGCAGCCTTTCATTTTACTTAATTTAACTTTATAAATATAAAATTTTTGAAAAAAATATATTTGTGCTTAATTTACTTTTAGATTAATAATGTTATGTGACGTTGTTAGCAATGGTCGAGTGTTTAATTATAAAAGAATTTAGCGTCAAGAAAGTATCTAATATAGCCAAAACTGTACCGTCAATTTAGTTTTTATCTATTTATTTATTTGTAGTATTAAGATTACATTTGTTAGCTAGTTATATATCATTGTAGAGACACCAGTATTTTGAAAACGAATAGTTCTTTTATCTTCCATACCGTTAAAGCTTCAACTTTAGAAATTATACATAAATAAATTTATTGGCATAAATAATGAACTCTAAAATAAAATTCAAAATTAAAAGCTTTTAAAATATGATAAAAATCAAATTTGTGTAGAAAACTATCGTTGGATTAAAATTTGTGTTGCCACATGAATAAACTAATAATGTTACCATGCGATTTCTTAATTTTTCTTCTACTTGAACTTAGTCATGTTTAAAAGTACCTTAACATGTACTTATTCTAGTTTATTGTTATGGCGACTAGTATACATTATATGCTACCAAATAAAAGTTACCTTTGTTAGTTTAAGTAGATAATTTTGACGGACACATATTTGTGATTTGTCTTTTGGGCACTAAATTTAGTTAATTCAAATTATGATTTGCTGCTAACTTAACATTCAATTTATTATTATTTTAATAAAATCAATAATTATAAACTCAGGGAAAACGACGACTGCTATGCTATATTTTTCATAATAATCTATAAAAAAAAGATGTATAGCATGTTATTTAATTTGTAACATTTCAATATGAAAAAAAACTTGTTTTAATAGATAGTAAATAAAATTATAAACAAATGTGACTTATTGTTCAACGTGAATAAAATTTCTGGGGTAAAATAAAAAGTGTATTATAACTCATTCAACACAATAAAAACAATTTCAAAATAAATAGTTGAAATAACAGAGTTAAAGAAAAATACACAAAACCGACACTTCCACAGAAAACAATTAGTCTAATAAAACTGTATTTGTCTATTAAAACTTATAAAGTTGTAAATGAGGGTATTCATGGTTGTGTTCTTTTTATGCCCTTGACACAGAACTATATCGTTCAAAGATTATAACAATTTTCTTATACCTATACCTTTCATTTACTTCATCTATTAGGAATCGTAGATAATGTTTGAACTAATGATCTACTTAAGTATTTATTATCCTGTGACGTATTTAACTATTTTATTTATTAAAAAAAAATCAAATAAAATCCATTTAATAACAGTAGACTGTTGTTTCATTTTGTTGCTATCATTTAGAAGTAAGCTTGTAGTAGTTACTATGTTAAAAATCGTATGTACAGAAAATATATATTTGATAATTTTAATTCGCTGTAAGCCAACCTTTGTTTACTTTTGCCTTAAAAAAGGATAGAACAAATGGGAGCCTCTTATATAGCTTTCATGTGTTTTATATTTA
This sequence comes from Elymnias hypermnestra, assembly GCA_015832385.1. NCBI lineage: Eukaryota > Metazoa > Arthropoda > Insecta > Lepidoptera > Nymphalidae > Elymnias > Elymnias hypermnestra. Next base: position 382,123 of record JACTOM010000637.1, on the reverse strand, counting down.
CAACTGTTGCCCAAAAGTATGTGGTCCCGGGTTCTTTCGTATAATGGTCTCGATTGAATAGTGTCTGTATTATTTTTTTGAGAGATTATGATTGCAACAGTTGAGCTTATGATTCCGGTCACAAAGATCCGGCTCGAAGGATCAGTTGAAACGGATTTCGGTAAGTTACACAACACAGGGTGCCTAAAGAAAGTAGCAAGTTTTGAAAGTTTTAATTTTGCATCTTGAGTTTGGGTAAGGGGGGACAGGGTCTTTGTGAGTGGAGGAATCTGAAGCCGAAGGATTGGAGATGGGAAAGGGCTAATATGGTTTTCTTGTTTGTGTCGTAAAAAAATGTCTTCAATCAGGAAAACTCGTACTTTCAGTTTTATTCGTATAATATGTCAGAGAACATTTGTTTCATTATACAGTGAATCTTTATACCGAATTCTTTTTCAGAGAATATCGCGAACATGGCTAAAGAAAGTGACGCTGTAGTTCTTGAATAAAGCTTTTCGATTTCTATATGATCAATTAGTGGAAAAATATAAATAATACAGTAGAATTAATAATTGCAAATTCGTTTGTAAAAATAAATGTTTAAAATAGTACAAATATATGTATATTTCTCCTTCATAATAGTTCATGTAGCAGATATTTTTAAATTATATGCAGTTGAAAATAAATACATTGTTTATATATCATTTATACCTTACTAATTCATTGCACGTTTCAATTAACTTTGTGATACTGGATAATATTTTTGAGTTTTGCCATGACAATTGTTTGATATACACACTGTGTCAAGATATTCAGACTCTGAATACAGGTAAATTTACTCCTTTAAATAATGCACTATTTATAGGTAGGTTTTGAAATAAAACAGTGATTTATTTGGGGGTACTCAACGATATATTGATACATTGTATTGTTCACATCGGGTTGGATATGACATCAAGTGCGCGATCCTCGCATAACTACACTTACAACTAATAATATTAATTAATTCAATAATTAATAATACAAAAAAAAATAAGTAGAAAATAAATGCGGCGACATTAATGTGGTTACATTTTACAATTTCATCTGTGATTTCGACGCCAATTATGACAACACGGACAATTTTTATCAGCACGGTAGGAAACGGTAGAAATCGTCGATATAAAAAATACAATCAGTATAAAGATAAACGCTTGTAAGCCTGTCAAAAAAATACAATTATTTAATTAAAAATAATGCATACAAAAAATTATCCCAGTGTTGCCATTCCCTTCGTATTGAGATGTCAAATTTATATGAACAATATGTCCAAGTGTTTTTATTTTGACATATAGAGGGATATGCGAATTAAAAGGCACAAAAATCAGATCAAATGAAATAACTTAAAACGTACAATCGTATAAAAAAGAGGTGTACATTTATCTTGTAAGAAACTTATATTTCCTAAGTATCCAAAGCCAGATTTGTATAACAGCTTTTAAAAAAATTGGAATGTAAGCAAATTCTGTCATAGTAAATTGAATGATCTCTTATTAGATCTTCACACAGTTTGTTTACATACTTTCATAGTATAAATGACTCACAACAACAAATATAAACTTAAATATAATAGGCAAGAAACAAAACTGAGATTCAAATTTTCTTAAAGTTTACCTAATGCATTTGGCATTTAATTTTAAATTTTACAGCACCAATTTTGGCCTACATTTTACATTGATGTCAAAAATCCGAAACGATAAATGATTTATAAATTCAATTAATATCCCCTGCTGTAGGTAACACTTAAGTTTAAACAATACTCCCATGGGGTGTATAACATTTCAATTTATTAGATTGTACTTTAATATAAAAAAATAAACCCTTTGTGGGCTCAGATTTATTCGTTTTAATTAATTTAATTGGCTCAAGCTATGGTACTTGCCGATATTATGGTTCATTTGTGTAGTGAATTTTTAATTTTATTTCCCTTCGGTTACGCTGTAAAAGCCGGTAGGGATAACAGCTGACGACACTCCGAATAAAAAAAATTAAACAATACATTTGCGACAATGAAGTTATATCACTATCGAACCAGTTTCAGCCAAATTATAAATCAAATTCATTAAGTTTACTGTTAAATAATTATTATCAACTCGTGTTTGATGATGATTATGAATGTGATTGGCCGAATTCATGGTTGGTACTGTTTACAGGAGAAATTTTAACTAAAACGAACCAGCGTCTGCAATTTAATTAATGTTACTAATGGATTACTATCTCTTATTTGACTATGGTCAATAAATGAAATTTTTGAAAACAATTTTGTTAGAGGTGAATTTAAGCCCAATATCGAACCAGTTTCAACTATGTTATAAAATCAAACTTATTAAGTTAAGAAGCACTGGCAGTAATTTTTTTAATTGAACTGGCGAATTTTTATAACTATTATCTGTGGTTTTGTGACATTTAATGTGATTGTATAAAGTGAATTTCAGGCAACCTCGGCACATTGTCAGCCATTTTATATATGAAATTCGTTCATTCTATTATTAATTCGTGTTTCATGATGATTAAACTTTTTGCAAAGCGTGAATGTTAGTCATCCTTATTGATAATTACAGGTGCCTGCCTGTTTCATATATAAATACAACAGCCAATCACAGATAATTACAACAATCATGTTTCAATCCATTCACAATTTAGAATTCTATTAAGTTTTTTTCAAACACTGACATTGATTTGTGACATATACGAGTATATAAATTGAACGAAGTCTTTTATATTATTGACCTTTGACCTCATGCTCTAGACGAGCTGAATTACATATATTGTCGATTTTTTTTACGTCAAAATGAAACAAAAAAATACAGCAGAGGCGCTATACAGATTATAAAATAATAGAGAGTACATTAAACCCAGCTGTGCCGAGAAGAGAATAGATTAAATAAAAATATAATACTATCTATCACCATTGATATAAAATAATACCCCCACAATTGCAAACAGAAACAAGGCCCGATTGTTATATTTGATGAGCTTGTACTCTATATATACCTTTACATATAAGTGTGAAAGCTTGGTATGGCAAAACTGAAGGGACCTTGGAAATATTTGTTATACTAAGTAATTTGTTACAATGACGTTTTGATAAATAAAGCTTAGGCGAGACTAGATTTGTTTTAATAAAATAAAAACTTGTTACCTAGCATCAAATTGGTCTCAAAATGTTGATACATGAGTTTCTGTCGAATTGTAGCATAAAATTGATAGGATGCACTATGTATAGGTTATGGATTTAAATAAAACGTTCAGTTTGCAATTTCAAAAAGTATGTTACAGAGACCTTATAGATTATTGTGTTTATAATATATATTTTGCATCAACTTTTACGGGCAGTTCCGGGGAATTTTGAAATTTCATTCGAGGAGTTCGTTATATTGAGGCTCGTTATGTTAAAGTTAGTCATATTTATTTATTCATTATTGTTTCCTAATAAATCCAAGGTCGGGGGGCAGTTACTGTTAGTGAAATTGTCATTTATGGGTTAGCCCTACCCTTTAAACAGGAAAAAGCATATTATAAGGCTAATTGAAGTAAATTCTAAGACCTCCAGATGTGATCTTTAAAATTAGAGGCTTCATACTGTCATTGTTAATGTGTTTCAGCATTTATTGTGACAAATAGTTTTAATATTGTTCCAAAATACTTCAAGGTACAATTAGTATGTAAAATCAGTCAGAAAACTTTGCAGTGGGTTCAGTTCTTATTTTACATCAACGATTATCACTCATTCGATGAGATCATCCTAATAGATCAGTCTATTCAAAAGGTTTAGAAATTTCCATTTCGATAAATGTTAGTGATTTTACTACAATGTTTCATGTAATTTCATACAAATTACAATAACACATACATAATTATGATTTTGAATTAATAGAATTTTATAACGTCTTTCAGTTTGTAAGAAAGGCTTAAATTTATAATTGAAACCTTTTAGATATACTTAATGCCATTTATGTGGCTTAAAACAATGTCATTCATCAAATCACTAACACTTATCTGTAAACTATGAAAAATCATCACAGCTTAGTGCCCACATGCACTGGTAACAAATAATATTTCCTATTAATAATAGATAGATTAAAAACTTAAATTTAAATTATAACCACTTAGAGGGTAAACTATATTAATAGTCAATGGCATCAAAATCACAGACGAGTATAAAAACGACCAAACTATTATACAAATCACATTTTTAATAAAATTATAACAGATAAAAATCACAGGTGTAAAGGTTATACTTAAAACTATAGAGTATAGATTCGGTCCACTAAAATGTTTCTCTATTTTATCTATAATAGACAAACATTTTAGCGTCACACTATCTATGTCGGATATAATCATAGAAAAACGCATATTGCTATCTATGGCATCGACAGTCCGCCGAAAATTTGTTCCTAGAAATTCCCTATCAAATTGAACACATTTTTTCAACCCTATAACGTTGTAATTGTACGATGCCACAGTGTATGCGTAAATAATACTGAGCTGCCTTAAATACAGTCTAAACTTAACGATAAATACGCGAATAAAATAAAACTGACTATGAACACACCTGCAACGAGGCGAGTCGGTAAACTCATACAAAAAATCAGTACTGGAAAAAGCGGTTAAAAAAATGGCCGCGTAAATAAAGTGCGATTCACGCGCGTTAACTACACTATCACTAACACGACATAAAGCGCGCCCGCATACTATTAGTACGCGTAAAACGAAACACACGCACGTCATTTGCGCCAATGTAGCCCACGTCAATGGGAGAATTCTTTCTCTATTCCTACGATTGAAATTGTTCAAATCGCTCGTACATGTATTCGAAATCATGCAATGCAAAATTCTTGGCGAGTTCAACACTTCCATGAAAAAAGTGAGATGTTTACACGAAGTTACGTATTCGGATAAATATCCGCTTATGTACTTCACTAAAAAACCGCAAAACTCACGCGAACACATCGGTTTATCCATAAAAGTAAAATTATTTGCGCGTATACGATAAAGGTGTTTTGTATACGCAAATTTTGCACGTTTGCGTGTGATAGTGCGTTTTATTCGTGTTTTGTGGTGTTCGCGCATATTTTTTACGGTTACGAGTATGTTGTTATCGTTTCCGCGTATATTTGTGTGTCTTTTCCTAGTACATGTATTATTTGCGCGTAAATAGATGTTGCGCGTATGTCTCGGGTTTCCGCGTGTGGGGGGGCGCGCGGGGAAGGGGACAACTAGTAAGTTTAGAAAGAAGAGGATGTGTGCGGGACGCGGGTCCGCTTTTCCACCGTACTGACGTGGTTTTAATGGTTAAGGGCAGTGCTGTCTCTTGGGCTTCTTTAAGTTGTCCTCGTCGGCGCCGGACTTAGGCACCTAAGGGGTCAATAGATCAACAGGTAAAGTTAAGGTCAGTAGCAGTCTAAAATATCACTGCTAGGCCTAGGCCTCCGTACTCATAGGAGAGAGGGTTCGTAGAGCTGCCCAAGCTGCTACACTGCGGTTTGGCAGGCTACGCATGCTGCATTACTCCCGCGATATGCAGGTTTCCTCATGTCTTACTCCACCGAAAAGCATAATGATGGATTTGAAAGAAGAATGAAGCACATGAGTTTCATTTTAATAAAGAGAAACTTTTTGTTGTTGACAAGTTAGCGCTTGACCATGATACTAATGTTACACACCTGATAGTAATGATATATTCTAAGACGGAAGTGCGCCAATCTAGTGAGAAATAATTTGCCTTTTATGGTGTCTACAAAGCATCGTAGCGGAACACATATCTCTTTGCTTGACGATACGTCTTTGCTGGTAGGGTAGTAAGAGACAAATTACAAAATGCAATTTCCTAATTTCGCCTAGCGGGGATGGAACCCAGGACCTCTGGTAGCGCCAGCGAGGTCGTCAAAAGATTAATACAAACCTCAGTGAACCTCTCCCCCTTGAGAGAGACGATCTTGTTGTCGCGGTAGCGGACAAGCTTCTTCGGCTCAATCTTAGGAGCCAGCGGCTTATGCTCCTTATTATCAGAGTTCTTGTCCACGTATGAATAACTGAATAAACAAAAGTTTTTTATATATAATAAACCATTATATTACATATTATTTACAGTACACCATTTTATTAATTTGACATATGAGTGTATATATCTGTAATGTTTATATATACATATATTTAATACTTTGACTGCCGAGAGGGGTCAATGTGACCGGCACTAGTACTATATTTGAGTCTTCCGGATCGCCCGTATAAGATAACCAATCACAATTACATGTGTACATAAAGGTTCATAGGCAATTAGGATTGGTTGTCTTATACGAAGGATCCGGTAGACTCAAGTATAGTATTAGTGCCGGTCATGTTTTATGAGTCAAGAGTGAATGCGAAAGTTGGAAGGGGAAGACCGAGGCGAACGTTCCTGGACCAAATCCAGGACATTTTAAATAACGGCCAGGTCAAGAGTGCTCTAAACCGACGAACTTGTATGAAAGGTTTAATGAGATTGAAAGAAGCGAAGGAGATATGCAAGGATCGTGGCAAGTGGAAGGATGTTGTCTCTACCTACCCCTGTGGGAATGAGGCGTGATGCTATGTATGTATGTATGTTTACCCCCCGCAGCAGTCAAAGTGCAAATACAGTATTCCTAAAAATACAGTATTTGAAAATACCTAAAAAAATTGGTTTTAAATTAATAAATACGACACTGAATCGGGTGAAAGTTCGTTTATCAGATAGAATATCGCCTGCAGTGGAAAAATAATCCTTCACTTTAAGTCTACTAAGGTACTAAGGTACTTTACCTATTCCTATTTTTTTTTTTAATCGAGATGTATATTATTCCTCAGTCAAATATTTCGATACACGATTTAAATTATTTAAACACAAACAATTGAAAATTCAGAGATATTTCAGCAATTCGCGAATTATTCGATTTTTGTCGAATTATTCGTGGAATTTCGAATCGATTCGAACGATATTCGCACAACCCTAATATATTTAATCTGTAATATATTATAAACACTGTAACAAATGAAAACATTAGCTCTATTATAAGTATTTAAAGAATACTTTATACTACGTTGTGTAAACGAGAAGTTTCACAGCTGTACTGTTCCTGCAAATGTCTAAGGGCGACGAGATTCACTTTATATTTTTAACATCTTGTACACACTTAGTAAATGGTAATTCCTCCTTTTCAGCTCCAGTTTTACTAGACTTAGACTGAAGTAGAAAGTTTCAGATAAAATTATTACTCACCGGGCGATGATACGGCTTTTCAGCTCCCTGTCATTACAGGTAGGCTGCCTCGCAGCGGCGTGGAGCGGGGCAGTTGCCAGAGCCTGCCCGTTCTCACGGCGGTGGAGAAGAGTAGCAGCAGCACGCTCAGGATCATTGCCAGCAATGGAGACACAGTGCTTAATCTATATATTTGAAAATTGGACGTTATTTCCTTATGTTACGGCATTACGCGTGAGCGGCTTAACCTATTTCGCTAATTCCTATTGAAGTAAAACTTCTTTACGCACTCTTGACATGGGAGTAAGCTGCTAAATGCGTGACGACAATTTTACAAAAATCGTGTAAATAATAAATTTACATTAAGTGAATAAAACACAAAATGAACTTAAAACGAAATTAAAAAATAAAATTGAAACAAAATTTAAAAAGTTACTTATATCTAGACACACCCAAACTCACACACACATATACAAGGTGTTAAGAGTCTACTCCCGAAAGCGAAGACAGATGATAGTATTAATGACACCTTTGAACGGTATTAATGAACGGTAAAAATGGATCGTGATAAAAAAATAATAATTTTAAAACGTTTCAACAGCTGACGTCCCAGTCAGTCATAGCCATTAAAGAAAAAAAACTAAAAAATTTGCGTGTAACATTGGAAAATTTAAGAAAACTTGCCGTCGTGATAACTTTTCTAGTGTAACTTAATTTGTGTTTATGAAAATAATTTTTAAAGTGTCTAAGTAAGACGTTTAACATAATTGTCAACGATGTAAGAATGCACGCTGCAAAGAAATCATTTATATATTACTATACTAGCTGAACCCGTGACTTCGTCTGCGTAGAATGTTTTTTGGGTAGCATTTTTTAATTAACATCCACGTAACACCCCTGCGGGTGGAATTTCGTAGGCGAATATTTTTGTTGGAACATAATATTACGCCCTTCGGTACCAAAAAACTGTTTACATCAAAAGTCGCCCGCACAGTTACAAAAATAGAATGGGTTTAGAAACATTTTTGCGGTATAATCATTCTTATGAATAAGGTTTTCAAATCAGGAGCAAAAAAGACTTATTTGCATACCTCCATGGCACAAGTGTTCGGGAACATCTCATGCAATGCCTTACAGTTCTCGAAATAGTCTTCCTCGTCGATAAAAGAGCGACGCTCGTTGGTCTCGGAGATATCGGAATTTTCCGAGTTGGAATGAGAGCTGAAAACGAAATATTTTTAATAATATTGACTCTTTTACGAAGAAAGCTGCATAAAATTGACAATTAATTCAAAGATACCCGCATACGTTTTTATAAAAAACTTCCAGAAAAAGTTATAAAGATGTCACATAATAAATGTAAATCTCGATCTTTAATTTGAAGGACTATAGAAAATAAAAAAGCGTAGGAGTGAATGAATTGATATAATCGAAATAGAATTAATTACAAATATATATTGTAATGATGATGAGAAAAAAGGGATACCCGACTGAGTTGGCTACGAAGGATCCATCGTTACTACAGATTCTAAGTCGTCGTCTTTGACATCATCATTCAATCGTACATTGAAATAATATATTTAAAAAAAATAGATTTAACGATTCAAAAGTGCTGTAAAAGCCTACTTGAAATAAATGAATAAAATATAACAATGTTTTATTTCAGGCTGAGGGCCCATGAAAATATTTACATAAAAAGATATTGTTATATGTTTCGCGATTAAATAAAACTCCATATGTCACCGATTTTCAAGATTTTTCTTTTGGAAAAGGGACATGACTGTAGTAAAATAAAGTATTTATCACAAAAGTAAGAAACTGACTTCAATTCGTACAAAATAAGTTTAAATAAGTAAGTTGAATATATTTTTAAGGTCTGACTTTGTCCAAAACCTACTTTGTCCCTATAAAAGAGAGCTTTGTTATTGCTAGGTAAATACAAAAAGCAATCAAAGGATTAAAAGGAGCTTTTGTTTGGCCCTACAAGTAGGACAGGGTTTTTAATGTAGGGGTGCTTTCATCACACGATGCAAAGATTGCGCATATCCTCCATCAATGCTATGCTGTTTACAGATGTAAATTGAAAAAAGTAGAGTACACTATTATTTTTTCTACTTGAATATAAATTAACGCTCAATCAAATGTTGTAATTCGATATTTATCTAAAGAAATATTTATTGAAATACCTTTTTGACTTAAAGTTTTCGGCTACGTTCGCCACTTACGTTATACGATTGGACATTGACCATTATAATTTATTTGTCATAATCGTCGATACAAACACAATAAAGTTGATTTAGCAAGATCTAAGAACCGTTAATACAATGTATAAGTTATACATATAGTATAAGTTAAAATATGTTAGCGTCATGATATCAGTTTTTGTATTGACTAAGTTAAGCGGCGAACGATGACGAATGATGACATTTGTTCGAAGGGTACGACAGTTGTAGTTTTGATCTAGTGTACTAATGGAACCTTAAGAATGTATTAATGTATTGAGTTTAATGTTTAATAGAAATATGTGTATAAATCAGGATTAATAGAATTATAGTTATGAATAAAAGAATATGTGTTATTATTCTCAACACAAGATATTTTCAGGTACCAATTTTGAATCCAAGAAGTATAAGTGTCAAATGTCATCTTCATCTTCCTTTGTCCCAGTTGTTCCCAGTTCCCGATTCTATGGAGATTCCGAAAGTTAAGTTCGCTATTTTTCATATCGAATTAAGAATTTAAATAAAATCGCTTCAATTGATTGAATGGATTTCAGAAACAAACACATACAGAAGAATTACGTACTCTGACGGTCATAAGTAGACATTTTAACATCAAGATCATATTGATTTGGCAATGTATCGTAGAACAAAAACGATGTGATGGCGACAGTTGTAAAAAAAAATACTTCAATATTTACAGAAGGCGTCACCTTCGTTGTTTGTTAATAAGTAAAGTTCATCATTATGTTTCTGGAGATTTCAGCAAAGAAAAGTGTTTCAGGATATATCTGGGATGAACCGGACCGGAACACAAATCTCTTTGTTTTGGCGGTACGTCTGAGCTGGTCGCCACATGGAAAAATGATTGTCCAGAGGGGATGGATCGCTCTCCTACCGACTGGCGCAGGTGTTGACCGAACGTGACTGTTTTGGTGAATAACTGCAGCAGATTGTCGCCTGCGAGGAATCTACCGCCTCCCATGAGTGTGGCGCCCCAATAGACTCGGCACTCCACGTGCTGTCAGTGCTCCGCCTGGAGATCTCAGCGACAGGTCTTGGTGTCGCCGATCGGAGGGAACCTCTCGTTAGCTAACACAGTTGACGTAATGGTTGCTAACGAGTCTGGCTGGAGAACAGTTGTCTTCTTTTGCGAATCTTTTGTTATATCGCTGAAGGAGGCATCGGAAAGGGTGAGGCATAATGCCGACAGCGTACCAGGATGCGTAGGTTTGCGCATCTCCTGCCACCTCTCTGATTCATTGAAATGAGTCGGCCCCATCCGGGGTGCCATAGTAGATTGTGTAGACGAACCTCTGGCCCTCCACCCAAGGATGTAAAGGGTTTTCCGCTGGGTTTCAGTGCGTATTCTGATTTGTCAGCGGGTCCCACACTCCCGTCCATTTTCCAGAGACGAAAAAAATGTAATTATGTTGCTAGTTTATAAGATATAAATAAATAAAGAACTCACAAAGGAATACTGTAGCTCTTTGGACATTCATCTAATTGTATGATTAATAACAAAGAAAGGCTGTCATTCAAAGCTCCATAGTTCTTCTTATGAGGAGGTTAAACCTTTCAACGTTAAGGTTTTATAGACTATTAATCTACTTTACTATTGATATAGCTCCAATATGTACGGTTATCTGTCTCAAGGAATATTGTCATGATAATAAAACAAAAGGCGAACAAAAACCGTTTTAATTTCAATTCAAGCAATTTAACCCTTAATAGCCTGATTTACGAAAGTGTTTTTTTTTAATATTACTGTGTTTGATTGAGGATCTAGATGAAGGGAAAAATAGTTAAAAAAATCAAAATCTTTATTTTACATATTTATTTAGAAAATGAAACAGGTATCAATTTTGATACTTCAGGCATTAAGGCCATAATGACATCAGATATACCTATGCATGAAATAATGCGAAACATTGGTTGTTTTTATTATCGCATAACGACACTTTACACTTTTTACACAACCAAGAGGTAAGTTTCCTGCAATTATTAAATTTACACTTATTTCTAGAATCCATAAATATTTTTTCGTGACCAATGCAATCGCAACGCACGTCAGTAGAGGGTAGTACTTGTACACCTGTCCGGGGTCTTTTAGAATTTACTGTAGTATCTTGTCGACTGTTTGCACTGGGTCTTCCCTTTTTATTTTTCGAATCACTTTGATATCTACATAAAGTATCGGCAAGCTCAGTTCTAAAATCTGCTAACTTCATAATATTCTTCGGAAGTTTTCCTTTCAATGTGTTTACCTTCTTGTAAAGAACCCAGGCATTGATGACAGTCATGTCTAGCAAGTGGTAGAAGAGCCTCGTTGTCCACTTTCTTGACTTTATGCGGATGCGATATCGACCAATGAAGCTATCCATCAAATCAACACCGCCCATGTGTGCATTATATTCTTTTATGACCCGAGGACATGATACTTGAACATTAGCCTTTAGTTTTTTTTCGTAGCGGGTTATAGTATCCGCTGGTTCAGCGCCAACATACGTGGAAAGTAATAGTACTTGTTTGTTGTCTTTCCAACTTGTGGCCGAGAATTCTTGGCCTTCGTGAGAGGCCACATTTTCGTGATATGTTCCTCTGGGTACGTTAGACTTCATAATTTCCCGTTTCTCCGGCAACTTGCACGACTTTCCGAGCCTGTTTCTCTGTACTGTTCCAAGACAATAAATACCTTCGTTGGCCAAGTAATGTAGCAGAGGAATATTTGTATAAAAATTGTCAAAATAAATTATATGATTGACGTGCCTTGGTACTGGTCGTAACAATCGAATAACTGTATTCGATACAGCTCCGAGGTCTGGTTCGCCAGGTAAACGGTTTATGTCCTTAGCTCCTGAGTAAATCTTAAAACTGTAGGCATACCCAGACAGAGAACATAAAACATATAATTTGAATCCCCACTTATGGGGCTTGTTGGGTAAGTACTGTTTCATAAAATGTTTGATTTTTGTAGAACACATTTGCTCGTCTAGTGATAGACGATGCTCAAATGGTACGGTAATAAATTTCTTATTCAAATAGTCTATCACTGGTCTTACTTTATGCAGTCGGTCGTGCTGGGGATGATCAATGGGCAAATGTTTTGAGTCGTCATTCATGTGAAAAATTTGTCTAATTTTATCAAATCTATTGCGATTCATGGTTTGTGATATGGGTTCAAACTTTGTAATATTTGACCAGTATGACCTTACACTAGGATAGTAATATACACTAGTAAAAATAAGAATTCCCATAAATTTACGTAATTCTAGGACAGTTACAGGTTCAGTAAAGTTGGGATTCTTTTGGAAGGCATATTTATTTGATTCGTCCACTAGAAATTTCAAAATTTCTTCACCGAAAAAATAAGAAAAAAACTGAAAAGGAGTATCTAAGTTCATAATTTCTTGTGAAAACTCAGTGTTTCCAGCAAACTGGAAAGCGTTTTGGACTAAGTCCATATTCTTTACTCTCCACACTAAGTTTCTAGAGTTGAAGGGTGCAGTTTGCAGGTTGTTCTGGCTGCTAGTTGTAGGAGTTGGGCTTCGTTCTAAATTATGTTGCATGTCGGTATCTACTTTTGTTACAGGCGATTCCGCATCCAAGTCTGGTTCAGTGGGTAAATAGCCTACATCTTCTTCATCTTCTTCCATCAGACTATCTCTTTGGGTCAAATAATAGTCTATGTCATCTTCATTGTCGGTGGAATCGTCTTCCGAAATTTCACCATTTTCTAACAGCTTCAATATGCTCTCAATCTCTTCCGGTCTCATTTGGGATAAATTTCTATAATGAAATAAAAATAAAAGTAATTCCAACACCAAGCCATGCAGAAAAATAATTAACTGAAGTTCTAAAAGTTTTTATAGCAATGTAATTAGTAGGTAAGTTTTATGTAGGGCGGAATGCCTGAAGTATCAAAATTGATACTCACAAAAATAGCACTAGTTTATTCAAGTAAAATATGCACTCGCAAAAACTAATTATATCTTAGCAAAAATAATATATTCACTTACCTCAAAAGTATTTATATTCTTCAGAAAAAGAAAATATATCAAATTTGTATTCCACAAAACTTTTAGTAACGTGTGTTTACTTGTCCATACTTGCCGCGCAAGTCATATGTCATAGATGAAATAAAGCAATAATGACATTTGTTTTTTTTTTATTTCGTTGAAAAACATATTATGCAATAGTAAAATACGTACAGCCAACCAATAAAAAAAAACTAATAGTAATGTAAACATTCGGTTTAAAAGATTGGTATCAAAATTGAAACTCTAGGTTATTAAAGGTTAACGCATTTCATTTGAATACATTGGTGTGATACAGGAATATTGATCTGTGGCGTCCAGTGAATTACGACTGCGTTATAGAACAGCATTCCTTGCAACAAAATGTGCGCGATGGGCGTGTCCGGTGCGGGAGAGAGGAGTGCATTATTGATTTTGATTTGCCCTCGAAAGCACATTATATGTACACGAGCTAGCAATATGCAGTCTCGTAACATCATTATTGATGTCCGGGATACCTCGCTTTACAAAGTAGAGCACGCCTATTTTATGAAATTACCCTTTTTTATAGTATGATGTGATATTTGAAACAAAGTAAAAAGATTACTTTGTTAACATCCCCACTAATATTAGACTTCATTTGTATATGTCAAATTGATTTCTGATTAAAATAGACCTCGTTGGCGCAGTGGTACTAGCTTTGCTAGCAGAGGTCCCGGGCTCGATCCCCCGTAGGGCGAATTTAGGAAATTGGATACTAGCAAATCCACCAAGCCTGAGATTTGTGTTCCGGTACGATGCTGTTTAGAAACCATAAGAGATAAATTACCCTTTACCAGATTAGCGCGCCTCCATCTTAGACTGTATCATCAAGCGCTAACATATCGGCTTTATGATGAATATCGGGATGATTCCTCACGAAGATTATATCTATTTATTGCTGAAAAGTTAGCCTAAATACAGTCTAAAATAGAAGCGCGCTAACTTGTTAAGAGGTAATTTACTTCTTATAGTTTCTGCACTGAATCGTACCGGAATGCAACTTTTTGCACTTTGCACTTTTTTAACAAGGGTAGCAGTCACTTCAGCAACATGTATTGAATATATTTTGTACCTGTGCAATTATGAGCAAATGAAATGGTTACATTTAGAGCTATCAATAAATTTAAAATTTCAAAACGAATGTAAAGAAACAGTTAAACCGTAGTTTTCTGCACCTTACACCTTGCACATAACGTAAGAAAATGGTCCTATGTACATCCATTATCGTTTTATATTGTTTTATGTGTTTAACTGCCTCATTTGTGGTCGAACATGCTGGACTGAGGTCCTGGGTTAGAATCCCGGGTTGAGCCAATTCAAAAATCAATATTGACTTTTCTATTAAGATTTTCTCAATTTTTGCCCGAAATTGGGAAGCTCTCTCCGGTCGTGTCGGATTCCAGTCACATCGGAGTATGAGAGTGAAGGAATAGAGAGTGCACTAGTGTACTATGTCTGCCAATCCGCAGAGGAGCAGCGTGGCGGGTCTATGCTCTAAAATTTCTCTCTCCTATGGGTGCGGAGGTCTGTGCCCAGTAGTGGGACGTTAATGGGCTGCTACTTATTTACTTTATGTGTTTTGGTACATAAATAAATAAATAAAAAGATTATGGCCAGAGTTAATTACCATCGTACAATAAAGATGTTGTGTAGAAGTCATTAAGAGATATATTATTTTTTATCCGGTTAATGGGTTTCCATATTTTACGGCAGCATCACTGCTGTGATCACAATCAAGCACATATTTAGGAAATTGGAACTTCTAATTTGTTTGAGTCTGTTCTGGTTGGAGGCCTCGACAATGGCTAGTTACCACCCTACCAGCAAAGACTTACCGCCAAACAAGAGATATGTGTTCCGTAAGAAACTGTTTAAAAAACATAAAAGATAAATTGCTTCTTAACAGATTAGCGCGCTTCCATCTTAGACTATCATCACTTACCCTCAATAAAAAACAATTGCAAACTTTTTATATGTAATATTCTCGTGTCGCTGTGCTAGAAATTGAACTCCTCCGAAACGGCCTGCCGATTTTCGGGAATCTTAGCGTGCATATCGATTAGGGTGGAGAATCCGACAACATCTATTTTTCCTCCCCCTAAATGGTGGGTGATTCACCCCAGTTTTATTTTTTTGGCAGTTTTTTTATGATACTGCATAAAAAAAATAGATACAACCTTAGATTTTCGCCTGTCTTCGACCATAATAGTTATTATAAGGTAATACTTAGTATTTATATAAAAAATATTAATCCATATTACAAAGATTGCGATTGTACCTTATGCAAGTGATAAATACAAACATCACAAGTGCGAGTAGGCCTAACAATATAAACAATTCATTTAAAGGCAAATTGTATACGTTTCTATAATTAATTCGTAGACGTTCTAGAGTTGTGAATAGATAATTTCAAGAGCTGAAAGCTAATTGAAAAAATAAATAATTTTAAGGATTACTTAGACGGTAAAATAGTTTTGGGAGATATATTTTCCAGTTAAAGCAAAATAGAAAATTTTAATTTATATTCAACAGACAGGACAACAAATCTTTGTAATACAAAAATATAATGTAACTCACCGGCTTGTCTTAATAACCGGCGGTGGCAACATCTCACTCAGGCTCTGGAGAGTGAGGCTTATCTTGTCGCTTGGAGAAGAATCATCTGAATCATAAAAATGAGTATTCGATGGATGGTGCGATGCTCTCCAATATGGGCCGGAGTATCCTACTTCTGTGAGACCGTAGTCTCGCTTAAGGAAGCCCATGAGCGAGAGAGGGAGAATGCAGCGGATGCACCCGCTCACTGCCGAAGGAGGCAGGGTACTAGGCAGCGCGTATTTGCGCGCCTCCTTCAATCCTCAGTTGGACTCATCTGAGGTACCAGGGACGAATGCGAAAGTTGAACACCTGGTGCCTCACTTATAGCTGAAGAGGGTTCCGCTGGGTTTTAGTGGGTATTGCGAGGTCCCCTCAGAGTCCCACACTCTTGATCTATCCTGGTCGGGGTTCGTGCCTAAATGCATTTCCCAGCGAAAAAAAACCTTTACGACCCTAATCTTATGGGCTGATTATGCGTTATTATAATTTTGCTAGCCCACTGTGGTATTCTTTAAGAGCATAGTCTTCCCTAATTGAGCAAACATGATTACGAAAGGCAGCAAAGCCACTGTTGGGGCTTTGTATAAGAATTTCAAATCTATTTTTAAATATATCAGTTTTCTTCTACATAAGAGTGTATTTTTTCTTATTTTCAGAAATTGTATTCTACCAAATTAGAAAAAACAGTGTTATCCTATTTAGTCAATATATTGTCAATTTTTGTGAAAGTCCATAAAACTCCAATATAAAATAGTTTTTAATTGTAGATATATTTGTGAAGGTTCCGTATAATTCTAATGTCTATAACTAGCTGACTCGCGTACCTTCTCATCGCGAGAAAAAAAATACAGGGTGCAAATTACTTTAAGATTGTCTTTCACACTTACCAAACACAAAAAAGAAATATCATTAAAATCGATCGAGCTGTTTTGATGGAGCTCTAGTACAATTAAACGAGACTTTTTATTTTAAAACATAAAAAATATTAATAGCCACCTTTAAAACTATGTTTTTTAAGAATAATTATTTATTATGACTAAAGTTTTATTTACCATGACTACAAGCGGAGTCAGAGTCATCCTTCTGCGACAATTCGGCTTCCAACTCCAATACCCAGGAGCAAACTTGACCAGCGTCAATGCCCGCAAATTTGGGTATGTAAGCTGCCATCATTTCAATAAACCCTACGGCAAAATACCAAGAATATTGATGGATGCAACAGGTATCTGTTTTCAACGTTATATAACATTTATCAAGTCCATGGTCAAAGTAATCCTAAAAAACCAGAAATTATTTACTTCCTAGAAAACATTTGCATTGAGATACAAGGGTATCCCTCAGCCCATAAAATAGTTCACTGAACAGACAACATGCTTTTTTTTATATCTTCGAATTCATAACTATCAGCGAGGCATTAATGGGACGGAATACACGAAGACAGTGATTAAATTGACATATAAGATTCGGTAGCTTTTAGGTAGTTAGCTAAACGTGGCGAAAGATAGAGTCTGTCCAGTGAGTTTTGTTAAGTGAGTGGGGGACCTGAAAACCAGGTAAGTTGGGGTAGGAAAGGGCTGGTAAAACATTCTTGACACATATTGCGAGATTCACTAGTCCTGTAAATGTCTAAGAGTTATCCTGCCTTGATGGACTCTTGCTGTTAAATGTGAAATTAAGACAGTGAAATTGTTTAAACACTTGAGGCACAGTCAATACTTTGAAGAAGGTTGAATCACTATTACAAATACTTTTGATAAATAAATTGTTAATAAAGAGACATTCTATCTGCAAACTACTATGAACAAGTGCCATTGAGTATGGGCAATACTCCTTCATATTTACTTTGATTGTAGCTAAAAATTTCAATGTTTAAGAATACACAAAGCTATCCTGGATAAAGTAAGATATTACAGATAAAAAAATGAGGTATATTTTGATTAAGAATATTGCTATTGCTAAATTCCAATATCGCTTTGCTGTTAATTCTAAAAGTAAATAGTTTTAAAAGATTGAATCTTATATAAGAATTTCATGTCCTGGTTTGCTATTGGACTCCTCCGAAATGTCTTTACAAATTTTTATGTTATATTTCATGTATATTTTGATCTAAGAATATGTTATATGCCATACACACATCCACAGTCTTAAACATACACACAGTCACAAACATATGCTCACCAATATATGTACACACTCACACACACACACATTTACAGTCACATTCATGCTTACACACACTCTTAATTTTTTTCTTGTTTATTTCTCATCTTTTTATTGTGGACGAGCAGAGTCTTGTATCTCAGGGGTGACATCTATCCTTAAAAGAAGTATCCAAGCTTTTGTATGTTAATACAACATAGATGATGAAATAAACTTTTAATTTTTATAATTTTATTTTGCAGCCACCTACTCCACCCATCCTTTTTTTAAACACTATATGAAGGTGCACATGTCAGCTTCAGCACCCTAATTGCTGTTTATAATTTTTTCTCAGATTTGTAAGTGCTATGCTATTACATAATTGAAATATGACTAGTGAAGAACAAAGGATGTGCATCGAAAATAATGTATTCAATAAAATTGTCAAGTCCTAAGCACTTTGTTATAATAGTACTGCTTTTGAAGATACGCTTAAAGCATTGTGTTCGCTTTTGCTTTTTTAATACACTAAAAGCTTTTGCATTGCCAGTAGTCAGTCTCAAATAAAATATATCATCAATTGTATTTACTATATATTCTTTGTCTACCTCTTCTTATTTATGAATTAATGAAGATTAAAAATTTTATTAGACAGAAATTTTTACATAAAATAATCATGATTATGTATTATATATAGCCTAAGCAATTGCTGCAGTTTCTGTATTTTTTTAATTTAACATTTTTGAGTTTAAAATATTATATTATTAACAAAGTAAATCCTGTTATTCACATATAATTACTTTATCTTTGGTTTTTCTTTGTAACTAATTTCCAGTTAAAATGCTGTGGATATTTTTAAAAGTATTTATAAAAAACATTGCATTCAATTTATGTTGAAGATATGCAACTCAAAATTATGACAATTATGATATTTTTTGTATAGCTTTAGTGTTACATCTGAATAGTTATTTATATAATTTAAGAGTCAATTATAGATGTAGCACAATTTTCTGAAACAAAATCTTATAATAAACTGGACCAAGAAAATGATCAAATGCTAACATTTTCTTTGTACTGACCTCAGAGATTTCACACAATATATTAAGTTTATAACAATGACTTTGAAGCAAATTTAGTTTAAAATATATCTTAATATCAAGCTTACCTTCTACATCAAAGCAGGCGTCTTGAGATGCTTCCTCCAGGATAGAAACTACATACGTAAGTACTATATCATCTATAACACTTACGTCCGCCGAAGGAATATTTGTCTTAATAAAATGAAATAAACTGCCCTTGATATGGCATTTCTGCTCTGCGAGGGCACTCATTTTATCTAAAAATCGTAAATGTACTTAATAAAAATTGGAAATTATATCGCAAAATTCGTAATTTCTTTCTCTTCGTTACGGGTCGATTAACAAAGCAAAATTTATGTTGAAAGCACTTTAAAATCGAATTACCAGAAATTTCTAGTACCTCAACGTTTGAACCGTGATAATACTGACGATATTGTTATTAATTAATTGATCTTCACTGGGAAAACTGACTAGCGAGAAAAGCGACGGAAAATCAATACAGGTGATATTTTTTTTTAAAACATGTCTTGTTATTTTTGTTTTGGCAACATTATTTTGTTACAGTCAAATTTTGTAATTTATAAAAAAAATAAAACACAGTTAACTACTTCGAACTTTAATCAATGAATTAAAATTTAAATTTATAATTACTTTAAAAATAGAAAATAATGTTTTTCTTTGAACACATTGAAACCGTATTCGAAAAATAATGACAACGTGAAATGGATTAGAGCTTATTAGGATGAGCGCCATTTTTGAAATCGATGTAGCTCGTGTATTCTGTATACGATATAATATGAAAATATTTTACTTTTTAAACGAAAAGATATTTAAAAAAAATATGTTACAATCAGTTATACTTTCTGATTTCCGTTGACCATTATTTAAACTTTCACGTGAAATTTTACAACTTTTTAAATAGCTGCGAATTTTTGTATGCTTTCAGTGGTGTTTTTTTTTTAATTCAGCAAATAATATAAGAATGAATTTAATTAGTTTTGGTTACAGCTCAAAACAATTTAGGGTCGTATCCACTTATTCTGGTTAGGATTTTTGGCATATTATACAGTAAAGAATGATCTTAACCAATGTTTCACCGCAGAAAGGAAACATATAAATATTGTAGTCACTTTACTTCACATGCTGATCGTATTGACGCCACGGGCGATGCTCTCAACCGATGAATACAGAGAAAATATTTCCAAAGCATAAAATACTTAATTAAAAAACCGAACTTGGAATATCTGCGAATCAATCAATCGTGTTATGTATCGGTGAAATTTATGGTTTGACTATTATTATTATTATTTATTCGCGGAGGGGCTCACTGAGGCAGTGGATGCACTTCGACCCTTGTGGATCTTTTGTACGCGCCCCATCGTTTAGTATTCCCTAAATATATTCTAGCAGTCTGAGAGTAGGCTTTATTTTGGAGCCGTTAAAGTCACCTGGTTGCGGATATGCCTCTACCAGTAGACTCATGTGTTTTGCCTAATCGACCGCATTTGCACAGCAGATGCCTAATTGATTCTTTTTCCTCATTGCAGGCTGTGCAAGTAGAATCTTCCGTAGTTCCCATACTTTAAACATAGCTTTTGTACTGTAGTGGCTCGTTGCCATTGCCACTGCATACCAAAATTTTTGAAGACGTTAAAAATCCAAGAACGTTCTAGAATTAGACCCTTAGAACTGTACCATTCCGCGTTAGTAGGCGTATGTTGATAGTGCGACATTTTTGCGCACAGTGCTAACGGAATACAGGGTTCAGGAACTATGAACCCTCTGCTGGATCCAGCTCGAGCAAGCTCATGGTCCGGTACCCATGCAAGCCCTATCATATTGTTTTGACCAAGACAGGTAAGGCTTCTCATCCGTTCCAGAATCAGGCCAGATCAGATCTTGCTAGTGTTAAGTGCTTTTAGTACTGCCTGGCTGTCACCAAGGATTGTTATCTTCCTACCAAAGATTTTGCGATTTAGCATCTCTTTGACGCAAGCATTTCATCATCAACTTTAAAAACAGTAGACCTTTGGTATTTATGCCTGCACCAGTTCCTGATTTCATCCGTTATCCTTCAATGTGTTTTATCAAAGTCCTTGTTTATGATTGCTTTTATTAATATATTCGGATAATACCTCCAACCTCAACTTCAATGCGGGGAGATGGGGGGGGGGGGGGAGAGGCGAATGGCGTACAACGACGGCATGCTGATATGATCATGCATGTATGATCATATCAGCATGCCGTATGTATGTTATTTATAATGTTTATTGATTAATTGATGAATATATCGACGATTCTCTATACCTTAATAAAGACATGATAAGTAATGAAATATAATTAAAACGATTTTTTTGGATTTTTCTATTCATATATTTTCAATTAAAATTTAAAATATAACGAACAATTATTATATTTTTTACTCTTATAATTTTTACATTTTACCTAAAATGATAGATAAACACAACGCCAAAATCACAACTACGTGTTATAAATAACAATATATCTATGTTTGATGCGGCGGGTTTAGTAATTTATATATATATATTTTTTTTATTTATTTTAATACTTTAATCAATCTTTATTAATTATTAATTTTTCACAAAATTTAATTCCTTTATGCTAAACATTTAACTATAGGGATAAAAATGTATGAATTATATTTTAGAATATACAAATTATTCCGTAATAACTCTTTAAGCGTCATCGTTTGAAATTATTAACAACACTGGGAACAACAACAACACAATTATTGAGAAAAATGGGGAAACATGTAAGTGAGCACTCAAAAAGGATTATATTAATTATTTATCTATGTCACTAATTTTAAGTGCAGACTACAACATACATATATAGTGTGAGAGTTTTCAAAGATTTTAGCATAAAAATTAGTTTCTTTTATTGAATTTCATTTCACTTTACCGCGCAAGATATTTTGTAAAGAAATCGTAAAAAAAAAAGTAAAACATATATTCTATTGCAACAATTACCTATATTATATAGAGTGACTTTTTTCCTTATAATATTCTAATAAGTGGATTTTTTTAAATATAACTTTGAGTTCTCAGGTACATAGAGGGAAATTAAGACTATATTTACAAATTACAAATAAATATTTTTTTATATATTTTTAGTTATGAAATATTTCATTTAAGCAAAAAAAAAATTACTTTAGTTAAAACAACATTTTTTTTACTATATTGTGTAAACGAATTTTTCAGAGCAAATTATACATAGAAAAATAACACAGTAACATAACATAACTGCACGGTATTTTTTATACAGGGCCGGATTTAACCCTTGGCCCCTGGCCAAAAATTAATTTTAAATTACAATTTTTTTAGTCGAGATTTTAAATAAACAATCTATTGTAAAACAAAATATTTAATACTAATATAAAACAAGAATTTTATAAATATTTCGAGAAATGGCCGAGATTGGTTGTAAAATTTGCAGAATATATAAATTCCTCATCGCAGCCGACAATCTTTATTACATTGTACACACGAAGAGAGAAATATTTCATTTATACAATTTATTGCAATCATGTCCATGAACTTCCAAATTATATTCCCTCCTTTCAGTTTTTATATCATTTTTTATTTTGTTTAAACATGCAATGGCCTAAATGATCAGTGAATAAAGATGAACAGTTGAAACAAATTTCAACAGTGCATATTTGCATTTTATGAATAGTTTTGAAGTTTCTATTATTGAAGGAGTCCCCTCTCTTTCAAGTGGAAGCCCCACAGCTGTGGGATGTAGATGCTCCTCCTAAATCCGGCCCTGGTTTTATGATTACGAGTTTACAGACAGAAATAGGATCTCGTGAAAATGCTTTTGTTTGTCTTATCACAATTACATCATATTTTCTTAGATGTCATCAATAATATAATGGTTATGCCATATAGAAAATAATAAAAACGACCCTAAAAATTATTTCAAGGTCTTCGAAAGAAAAAATGGCTATGTTTAAATGAAAGAAGGTAAATATCGCAAATTACTTTTAAAATAATAATGATCACTTTTCTATTTTGTTGGTGGTAGTGGATCATAATTTTCTACCTATATTTCTATAAAATAAAGTATTTCCAGCGTTAGTAGGTTTAAGAAGAAACCTCTTACCCGCATATATAATAAGAAGACTCTTTATAAGTATAATTTTTACAAGAATAAATTAAATATAATATTGCATTCTATCTATATATCTTAATTTTATCACGATTTAATTCAAATATTAATACACAACATCCATATTTTTTATATCTTTGTCTTATATAGTATAGAGAAAACTTTTATGTATTACTAACAATACCATAAAAAAATCGTCATAAATGTGCTTTCGTCTGCATACGATAACAAATTTTCCCCACGGTGTTATTAGCGTAGTTCCTGATCCCATGGGAATATAGGAAATATATTAAGTGAGCGACTACTTTGCGAAAGGAGTCATTTTGATATCAATCGTGCGAATGCTAGTTGACTTACCATAAATATTCCTGAGCGAAAGGAAACTTACGTCGGTGGTTTTAGTATGCATAGTTTCTTATTTATGAATTACTGCATTATATAATTGTGCAAAATAATTATTATAACACTTTAACCTAATGATTTTTTAGTTATTTGTAACCTTAAACATTCATATATGTAACCGACTTTAGAAAATTAAATAGTAGATAAAAAATTAAGTTTCAATCTTTGGTTGTCTTAAAAATAAGAAAGCACACTTTATTCAGAGCATTGTGTGACAAAACTTATACTTACATACAAATAATAATAATTGATTAAATAATAAATGTCCAAATAAAAATGAGATTTCTTGCACTTCTTACAAATCAAATTCAATATTTTCTTAAAATATATGGTTAATTTAAAACTTACCTTTAAAATTACAGTGATTTGTATGGTCTTAAACATTTGCCTTTTACATTAACAGTTAAAAATAAAATAAAATGACATTTGTGTTACAATATAAAGTTAAAGATTAAGTAAGGGTTCAAGATGGAAGAGTAAAAATGGCGAACGCGCCAAAAATAAAATAAAATATAACTCATTAACATGAAGATACAGCGAAGTTGTTAAGACACTAATAAACGTTTGTAAGACTTTAAAATAATGTTAGAGCTTTAATTGAAGTGCTCCAAGGACAATGGAAAATTACTTCAACATTAACACAGAAAACACGTCGTTGGCGGAATAATAGGGCCTGATTGGCACCAATAAAAGCCATAAATTAAAGAAGAAGAAGAAGAAGAAGAAGATTAAGTAAGTACTATTTATAAATCAAGGTATATAACTCGTTTTTAAAATTCAAGATTTAATAAGTGATTAAAGATTTTAATATAATTTCTTGACTTAATTATAATTATTTTTTTCAGTGTTACGATAACTAGTGTTTTAAATTTTAATTCTATTATGATTTTTATAGCTTAATTGACCACAAAAATGTGATGGCAGTTGGGGCATAGTACTTTTTTTTAAATTCAACAACACTAAATGCTCATTGATAACATTCGCAATCAAAATTTTCTATTTTTTCAGCCTAAAACGACGGTATACCATTACCCTACAAAAAAATATATAATTATCCGCAACACATATTTATCACGATACAAGCGTCCTTGAATTTATTGAAACTTAATATTAATCTTAAATTACAACATGTATACGACAAGACATATATATCTTTGACATCAATATTTTATCAAAATCATAGGTAATTCGATAAAGCGTATTTTAAAATTTCTTATTTCTTAAATACACATTTAAGAATAATTTAATAGATATGGACATTTCCTTTCTCTTTTATATTATTATAAGTATTTCGCATCAAATATTTTCACGTACTATTAATAAAATTTTAATAAACAACAACGATTTAAAATATATACTTTCCAATTTCCAATTTTCATTACGCCGCCATTTTTTATCTGTTCTCATTATAGCTAACACAGATTAAGCAAAAGTAAGGCTAGAGTTTAGATTAAGGCTTATAGAGCCATTTCTGCAATTTAACTAATGTACATTTTGGAAAATATGATATATATAATAATAGCTGTTATTAGACTTCCTGTCATTAAGGCGACAAAACGAAACTCTTAAAAACTATTTCGCCGAAATGGAATACGAAAACAATTGTTATTTTAAAATATACTTCAATTAATTAATTGTAAGGTTCAAGGGCAATAATTTCTATCTATTAATTAATATTGCCATTTTTAATTATCAAGAGTACGAATTGTTAAAATGGGATCTCATTTTACAAAATAAATTATTAAGATGAATTGGTATGATTAGTAATTTGTTACAAATATGTAATAAAATTAAACCTTCATAGATTTCATTTATTAAATTAACAAGGGTATTTTCGAAAATACAAAGAAGGACAAGATTTGATTTTATTTACAATTATTCGTAAAACTTGGTAATATTTCAATCTCTACGACAGGTTATACATGTACCTAAAAATGTGACAGTGTTGCCACTGTGTGAAAATTTATATTTCCTGTACACAAATACTAATTATAAATAAATTTAAAAAAAATATTATAATTGCTCATATTTAAAAAAATCGTACCAATTTTTTTATAAACAGTGGTAACGGCTCTTACTGCCTAATTAATGCCCGCCTTTCTTTATATTTTAGAATAAATAGTTCAAAGGTACGACAGGTTAATTGATAATTATCTATCCACCGATCAGCACATTTATTGGCTAGATTTACTATAATTGGAACTGAAAAAACTCTATAGACCTTCGTCTTCGGCTTGCTAGCTTTTCTTGGATACATAGAACACACAAGATCTACTAACCTTGTCTCACATGATTATAACAAGTTTCTTAATTGTTACACACAAATTAGATAGAATTAAGTTGTTCGAAACAAAGCTGTCCAATTGTGAATTGTTTAAAAAATATCTGTTCATTTTACGTACTTGTAACAAAAGATAGTTTATTTGAATCACAAATTAATTTGATATTCAAACTTAATAAACCTCTTATATATGATCTTATAAATTTTATTCCATGAACTACTAATTGTTCTCCAATCCATATTACATTGAGAGAGGTTTAAGGTTTATAGTCATTTCGACTAAAAACAATATTATTTTATTAGATATTTTTGAAATTAAAGACCTTATCGAAAAAAAATACTAAAACATTACAATTTTCGCCGCAATTGTACTAAAGTTAAGGCGTGGGTACATTTATAATTTATTTTTATTTCAAGAGGGGCATTAACGCCACAATAAAAAATACAAGTAAAAGAATAAAATCTTAATGCATACAAAAATAGATTTAAAATAAAATTAAACGCTGGACGTGGCTTGCTGGCTGCTGTGATCGGAAAGGACAGAGTTCAAATCCGATTCGCGTAATGTTGGAGGGGTGCCGAAAGGGAAGTCCTGAAAATCGTCGAATTTCAATTTAGACAAAAGAAACATATGTGATTAAATGTACAGTGTGATAATTTGCAGTCGTATTATATTAATTAATAGATTTTTATACCATTATTTAACTCTTACCAGATTGTATACACAATAATAAAACATGACCCACAATAGCATCTGAGATTTAAGTTTCTTTAAAACATATCGATAAACTTAAATAAAACTTCTCAAGAAGAATAAGACACGAGCTCAAATACGTTTTTTAAATCTTCAATAACTTTTTTCGTTTTGCCAAAAAAATATACCGCGCCGTCCGTAAAAGGTTTTACTTCTATGTAATAGTAGTCTAAAGTTTTAAATTTCCTCATTTATCGCAAGTCGTATTACAGCAGGCCGCGGAGGAGGGATAAAGTACTAGCCACCCAATATAACGCCGCCCATGGCTCGCATCAGCTGTTTCACTTGCATCGTGGTTTCATAAAACCACACTTTGCTTTTCTAAATATGTCCTGCAATGTAAACCAACTACAAAACTTTTTTACGTAAGTTTGATTGTGTAGGGAAATGTGATAAACGAAAGAGCATGGTATTTCTTTAAATTTATACTTACGACCTGTGAAGGTAAGCTTCTAGGAGCGGGTGGTGCCGGAGGCGGAACACGAGGAGCTCTTGGAGAAGCACATTCCAAACATTCCGCTCCCCCCGAGCTTCTTGTCGATCGTCTTGACCATGATTCCGGCATGCAACTGTTAAAATAATTTAATTTAATTTATTCATTTATCAAAAATACAATATTTTGTTACAAAATTATTTTTTTAAATTAGTTTGATGTATCCATGGTGTNCGGAGGCGGAACACGAGGAGCTCTTGGAGAAGCACATTCCAAACATTCCGCTCCCCCCGAGCTTCTTGTCGATCTTCTTGACCATGATTCGGGCATGCAACTGTTAAAATGGTTGTTGAATATGAAAAATCAATACATCCTTTACTTAAGTGGGTTCAACTCACTTTTGAATCGTCAAGTATGGCCGTTACGAATCAATCATCGGTACGGAATATATATTTTTTTGGGAAGGCAAATTGGTGACTTCTGAATAGAATCTGTTCGAACGACAGACAAGTAGGTAATTATTGTATTATCTGTCTGTATGACATTAAAACAGAATAAGTTTGACGAGTTTTATAATAGCCAGAGAGCAGATAATATAAAGAATCACTTCAGCTAGTTTTTATCCAGAATTGTTCACGAGAACAGAGAATTCGTTTGTTCTCACAGGGATTGTCTGTGGCAGATAGCTGATTTTACAAACAATATAAACTACTTTTATTCTACATCTACAATATCAAACTGAGATACATTAATAAGTATAACAATTTTAACAGTGTTCTATCCATGATGTGTTGAACTTCACAATAGAAAAAAGATCTTAGCATTATCAATGGCAATAAACATATTAAATAATACTTTTCAAGTTACGTACAGAAGATGTGACCTTACTGGCAATAATAATGTGTAACCAAAATATATTAAATAAATACTACTGACTAGAAAACGTTAATTAAAAGCCGGACAAATGGTATGCATAATAAGGTACGCCCTCAGGTTAAAAGTAGTTTATGTATCGAAATGTGGAAAGGATAGTGTTATGTATCTGTGGAGTTTACGAAAACTCTGGTTATTTAGTCTGTAATTAGGGGGGCGGGGGAGCAAAGATGGCGTGCCGTTACAAAGATTGAATGATAATGAATAGAGAAACTTACACACTAATCACTATACCATAATCAGGACGTTAGAGATAGACTCTTGGTGTATTTTTTTGGCAAAAATGATAGATTTCACTTACGCATGGTGTACAATATGTGCACAGGGCAACGAGGCCAGTGGTTCTGAACGTTCTGCGAGTGGTTCTCTACAGCGGGCGCAAGTAGGAGCAGCCCAGGCGTTGGCTGCTCGCTTCTGCCTTGCAGCTGCGTTGTTATCCCCCAGTGCTGTATAGATTTCAGCAAGACGAAGCCGGACGCGACGTACTAACATCTTCAAATAGAATATTTTAATTTATACAAAAAGCTGAACTATAAAACAAAAATTAAAAGTACCTGCGTACAAAATATACATGTCAGAACTGAAACGTCTTTGGCAAACTAATTTTTAAGTCTTGTTTATACAAATCTAAAACTTTAGATTTCCGAGACTTAGAGGGAGGGAAAAACTAAGATATATTAGGTATTTAATGAATTTAATTGTCATTAATATATTAAAAGTGTCGAAAATTAATGCAAATGATTTTATTAAATCTCAAAAGACGAATTGTAAATAAAAATGCCACGTGTTTTTGTCAATATTAGATATCAAACGAATCAACTTAAAAAGCGCTGCACATCTTCGTGACGCTTATCATTTATTCGTAAAATTTCAATGAAATCATAAACCTAAATGTTATCAATAAATACTAGCGTTGGTCTGATTGGCTTCTTAAATGATGGAAATGCACGGTTAAAATACACTATATATATATATATTCGTGTAAAAGTCAAGCGTTCGTGTAAAAGTTTAACTTTTCAATAAATCGAAGCCTATGAAGAAAATATTGCAATTGTTGCAGCAGCGAAACTCAAAAGTATGGGTAATGTGTTTAGCTTTTTAAAATTGTCGGGTATTCGGATTTGGGCATTTAATATGCACACGGGCCAGGTAAGAAGGAGCAGTAATATTTCGTACGGTCTTAAATAGATTTAATTGTTTTCTCTCCTTTCAACGATTATGATGAGAGTAATTAAAATCATCAGTTTTACCAATATTATTAAACTTTCCTCGTTTCTGTGTTATCGCGATCGCTTACTATAGGCTTCATATTGTAGAAAAGAACCAATGTTAAATAGTCTAACGAATCACGAAGCTGCAGTGCCAATGGATGAACATAGTTCGAAAGACATATGAGCATTGTTAGTAAAAAGCAGTGCAGTATTTAAACACATGTCCCATCTCTATTGCTTGACTTTCATAATCTCGTAGTGTTCGTTCTAGTAATAAAACACCATAAGCATTAACAAAAAACAATTACCTTTGAACCAACGGAAGTAGCAACTTCTAGCAAGCGCGTATTGAACTCCAATGGACGACAGTTGCAGATACGTCCCTGTAATCTTAAAGCTTCTAAGCACCTCGCAGCTCCATCCATCGCTTCCATCTGAGCTAAACGATCTCCAAGAGTCTGTGTAGCACCCATAGACACCTCATAGTTTCTGTAAGATTGTTAGCACTTTGGTAGTCCGTAGTCAGCAGCAGAGCACAAATGAAGTAAGTCCCTGACTGCACTTAGTAGCACGTACCACGCCCTCATAGAATATCGATACGTGAAAGTGATATTAGACAAAAGTTATTGGAGAGAGGGAATCGGCACCTTTTTGGCTAACAAATTGTGACAGATCTAATTGCTCTGCAAATATCGTCATTATGTTATGTCACCTTATCACTCACCTAAGTGCTTTGCCATAATCACATTTCCTTCGGTATACGTCGCCAGCTATCCTCACGGCACGCACGTAACATCCTTGGTCACCGGCCACAGCTGCTAACCGCAAAGCTTCCTGAAATAATTTGTTTCAACATTCCGCCAAGATCGCACGTCACGCCATTTTTAAATGCTGCTAAGCTTCTGAACATGAGTTATAGAAGGCAACTACACTTTGCAACGCTTCTATTCGGTATTGCAAAGTACAAAATCCCCACTTACCTTTACTCAAAACTGAATTGGCCAAGTGATCGAAACGTTACCCATTTAACTCGTGCTTCAACAACCTTAATGATCGTACCCTCCCACAATACAGCATCATTTCACGGCAGCTTCAAATATGCCGCAACAAATTGTTGGAATACAATTCCACCGCCCTTTTGGCGCTTAAATTCAATTCAAAGTTTTAAAATAAAATATAAGTTACACTTGTTGAATTTACAGCGCCAAGGAACATAAATTTCTATTCACATATATTGCACTCATCACGCCTTCCCCTTATTTATAATTATTTATATATATATTTTTTTTTTTAATTATTTATATATATATTTTTTTGCTCTGTGTATTATATCTATTATCTACATTTTTTATTTATTCATTTATAATTTTACCTACTACTTAGGATACATTATCCAAATAAAATTTTATAATTTTTTTTTTCCTCATGAACTTTTTGTTATCTCAACTTTTGTATTGCAGATACTGCAGATAATGGCGAATAGACTGGCCGAGATCGGTCAAGTGTAGAAAAGTGTAATATCAGAAAATAAAATGTTATTTATTTATTTAAATACAAAATTCAAGTAATTCAGGTAATGCCCCCCAACCTCAGATTCGGCGTGGAAGGAGGGCGTACATAGATGGCGTGCTGAACATATAAAGATGTTGCATTGTTAAATAATGTTTATTGATAATTAATTGATGTATTGAAGACACTCATAACAGAGCAGTAACTCATTGACACAATCACGAAGTCTGTCAGAGTAGAAGAATTAAACGAAGTCAGCTTCGATTTCACAATGAAATCACTACATTCAAGACTATAAAAAACCCTTATAGTAATTTCATACTCACATTACAGTAATCATGGGCATCTCCTAGTTCTCCTCTTGCTCTCAACGCAGCCGCCATTTGCAATAAAGCGGTGCGATGATGTCTCGTGTTGAGGTCAGTTGATCGCGGACCACGGCCGAGGTCACACGCACGAGCAGCGCAAGCTACTGCTCGTTCTGTATCTCGAAGGCGGCGCCATAGTTCTGATAAGCCGACGTATACCTAACAAAGAGTAAGAAATTCATGATAACGTAACAGAAAACAACGCTGACACTTTAGCATCATTTAAACTGATTGCTTGTTATACTTGCTTTTTCTGTGTCCTTGCAGTGTTTTTTAAGGCGCAGTAGATTGTTTAAATAAATAAAAAGTATCTGCTATCTCATATACGTGGATGTGGATTATTTGAAGAAAGCATAGCAAGTTATTAGCAAATATTGGTAGGATTCCTTTCTAGTTTGGATTGGACAGGTGGTACCAGTTTTATTAAATTTCGGGAAGACTGTTTCACGGCCAAGTACGACCACAAAAGAGGTTGGTGAAATAAAATATGAGAGTTAGATTGAGAGAAGAGATGAAGGAGGAAAGAAGAGATTCATGGGTATCAAATTCTGTTCTTATAGTTCTATAAATCTCTTCAAGACTGATTCTGATCCTGATCCCACTTTATCTGCCTTAACGATACTAAACAGGGATAGCTAATAAGGGTGAATTATTACCTGTAACAAAAGCGTGTTGTCATTTTGTGCCTGAGCTACAGCCAAAGCCTTTTGAAATCCATCCATTGCCTTTGAGAAAGCGCCAAGTTCTAAGCTGACAGCAGCCACTGTGAGGTGAACACATCCTGCCGTTGAACCGCCGCCACAGTCGTTGTATAACGCGTGACGGGCGTAGGAAAGAGCCCTATAGAAATTTTAATAAACGATACTGTTTATTGGATTTTTTTAGTAGAGATGACCGGCAAACGTGTAAACATTACTTCTGATATGAATTGTATTACCTCGTCTAAAGTGATTTGATAAAGAGCTAGCAAAACATTTTATCCCTTCTAACAAGTAGCACAGTGACAATTCTACTGATTCTGCAAGTGTCTATAGAAGATGCTATGCACCTACCATCCAGTCAATGGCGGATTACTTCTATAATAAAATCTCACAAGATCCCATCAATAATCTAAGGATTATGAGAAAACAATAGAAGTTTCTTATAATAAGTGTATATTGTTAATAAATACCTGTCAAGTCCACCTAAAGTCTGATGAGTGCGTGCAAGATTGAGATAAGCTTCAGCCCTCATTGGAGCAGAGTCCAGCTCTTCTGATATACCCAGCTGTCTGTTTGCGAATTCCAAGGATTCTCTGTAAAAGTCCACTATATATCATCTATTTTAAAAATAAGTTTCAAGTTTATTCAATGGTTTAGTTTATTAAAAGGGAGATTATTTATATGCAAAATATACACGTGGCACATACGAATTTTTTAAACTCTGTACATTATATACAATGAGAGACGATTTACATGAGTTTTCAAATAGATAACGCTATACAAGTTTTCGTTGAATTAAATTTAATGCATGAATTGATATTGGAATGATAAATTTGTTTTAACATCATGTCATTATAAGTTAAAACAATATTTAATATTTAAAAAACGACCATAAAGTTGGTTAAAGGTAGATAATTAGACGTGATTCGAAAACATTTATTAAAGTTTTTGTCCTAAATAAAAAAGATTTTAGGCCGATAATGCCTCTCTATCGCTTGTGCCGCGCTCTCGCTTACCTGTTTTGCTCAGATGGAATGTATCTAAGTGTCATGCTTTTTATGCCATGCAGCCGGCGTTTATCGTGATTTATAAGACGTGACCACATCCGAAATTTGATTATATTTCGGACAGATGTTTAAGGTCTTCCCGGAGCCTTAAAGTAAATATTATGCCCCATAAACCTATGTTCTTTGGGCAATCATTTGCGGTACAGGGGATCGATTTATGGAACGAGCTACCTCTGTGTTGGGTTCATCGCAGCATTCTGCGGGGTACGGGCCTCGAGGCAGGGCCTCATTGCCCGGGCATCTTTTCTCGGGCATTCAGTAAATGCCCGGTACTCTTTTTTGCCCGTATTTTATACGGGCTGGATCCCGCCGGCGACGCCAGCGGGTCCATCCTGGTCAATTCCGAGTGTTGTTGCTACCGCGTCATCTTCGCCGCTATCACCTACGGCTGGTGGTGGTGACAGCAGGAGCTCACGAGGCAGACGACGCCCAGTATTTGCCGTTCTTTGGTACTGGCTGGCAATGCCGTGGAGATGTGTATATGGAGAGTTATCCGCCAGGCGGAACATACTCCTCGCAAGCTGGCGGACGAACACCTCCACGGTTGGCGTCCTGGTATCACGATGGATAACGTCGTTCCTGACGTACCTCGGAGCTCCTACTATCAGACGTAGGCACTTGTTCTGCTGGACCTGCAGCCTTTTTCTCTGATATCCTGAGCAGAAGGAGTACCAGGCAGGGGCCGCATACGTCAATCTAGAGCGGACGTAGGCTCCGTAGACCTTCAGTTTGGCTTTTACTGGGAGACTTGAGGTAAAGAGCGGCCAAAGCAGCGACCGGGCCGCCGCAGCCTGACCCACGGCGTGGGTCACCGTGTCCGCCAAGCGCAGCCCGCGGTCGATGCGGCACCCCAAGTAGCGCACTGAGGCCTGCCACTCCACGTCCTTCCCCCCGATGTTTAGCTGACG
>JACTOM010000637.1:144400-347983 GCA_015832385.1 Elymnias hypermnestra | reverse complement strand
AAGAGACAGGTGTGGGACTCGGCGAGGGAGGAGACCTCGCAATACCCACTAAAACCCAGCGGAACCCTCTTCATCCGTAAGTGAGGCACCGGGTGATCAACTTTCGCATTCGTCCCTGGTACCCCAGATGAGTCCAACTGAGGATTCAAGGAGGTGGAAGGAGGCGCGCAAACACGCGCCGCCTAGTACCCTGCCTCCTTCGGCGGTGAGCGGGAGCATCCGCTGCATTCTCCCTCTCTCGCTCATGGGCTTCCTTAAGCGAGACTACGGTCTCGCAGAAGTAGGATACTCCGACCCACATCCTATCATTGGAGAGCATCGCACCTATAATGATCTCCAGCGAGAGATCACCGTCAATCAGCGCCACCAGGAGGTGACGTTGAGGTCTCCTCGCTGCACAATCTGCCACAGTGTGATGCGTTGAGTCGACTGCTGCATCACACTGTTGGGAAGCCGGTGACTCCTCCCGGCCAATTTGATGCAGGAACTTTCCGAAGCATCCATGCCCGGTCAGAACCTGCACCAATCTATAGGAGAACGATCCGTAGCTTACGATGATAGTATTTTCACGTATGATATAATTACCTATATTTTCCGAAGTCCATGTAAGCTTGATAGAGATGGCCTAAGAGAGCGAATTTGTCGCTGCGATGACGGACGCCACGAAGCGCTGAAAGCCATACCTTCACAGCCAAACGCTGCTCATTCTGCCCGTATAAACGGACACCGCGTTCGATCTATACAATTAATAAGTAACTTATTTTCTCTAAGTTGCATCATATATGTAAGTAACAATGACTTAATAACCTATCACTTATCTAGTCTTATAATTCAAAGCCTTCTGTAGCATCTGCCTGTTCAGAATAAACTTAAAAATTACTAGATGGGCTTTAATGATCACTCAAGGTAAATAATTTGTTCCAAATTTTGTGGAAATTTGTTGAAGTGAAACTTCTTTAGGCGCATTTCATCCGTAAAAATTTTACCGTCATGCGCCTAAAGAAGTTTCACTTCTCATATGTGTACTTTGTATGCTCGCACTTTTAATTTTTGTTTTATAGTTCAGCTTTTTGTTTAAATTAAAATATTCTTATCAATTTGAAGACGTTAGAACGCACGCATTTTTTTATTCTAATTTAGACAATGTATATTCGTGTATAGAAATGTAATTTTTTAGGAAAAGAAATGAAATATAGAATATATCTTATAGACAAGGTAGAAGTAAGTACCTTTCGTCTGGCAAGATATTGGTCAAGCCGTGATCTGCAGACTCGAAAACACTCAAGCACGCCGGCAGAAGGTCTATGAGCTGGTCCGAAGCGAGAACCCCACCGTATTGCTCCATTGCGTACTTCCGTTGGATACTCTTCTGAGAATGGAAACAATTCTGCAAAATGCGAGGAAATCTATTTTGGACGCAGAATTAGCCAAAAAAAGTAAAGCGAAATTGGTCGTTAGAAGGCATAATCAAAAAAAGTAATCGCAGTGTACAATGCGATAACTTCATAAATATAATTGGGAATTAACGAATTACCGATGAATAGTTAGGTTTATTTATTTACTTTTTTAAACTTATTTATTTGTTTACTTAAATTTATTGTTAAGGAAATGAACGTCTACTGGACATAGGGTCCTCCAAGGATTTCCATAATACACGATCTTGTGCGGTTTGTAACCATCGGCTTTGGGCAACCCTTTTCAGGTCATTTGCCCACCTAGTGGGGGGTGTACCAAGGCTGCGCTTATTGGTACGTTGTAGCCACTCCAGTGCCTTGGGACCCCAACGTCCATCGGTTCGCCTAGATATTCGGTGCCCTGCCCATCGCCATTTTAGCTCCACGACCTTTCGAGCTATTTCGGTAACTGTTGTTCTTCTGCGAACCTGTTCGTTTCGGATTTGACCCCGAAGAGATACTATGACCCTTGCTCGTTCCGTAGCCCCCTGTGTGACCCTGAGCTTTCTAATAAAGCGCATAGTTATTGGCCATGTCCCGTAACCGTAATTCGCTACCATATACCTGTTTGTTAAAATAAAATAAAAAGCTTACCAGGTGGATCTTCAATGTGATGTCGCGACGGATCAGGAGAGCTGAGCAGCCGCGTAGCCGACAGTTGGTGCGCCGGCACCCCGCTACGAGAGAATACACTTCAATTACTGTTTATATATTGTCTAAAATAATATTATAAAGAGAAAACATTTGTGTTTTTATACGTATGTATGTATAAATGTGTTTGTTACGTTTTATACAACAACTGAAAAAAATGGCCCGATTACAAAATTGTTTTACCATTAGAAGGTTATATTACTTCGTGTGAAGCAAGACATTCGTTATCGCGTGCGCTGCGAAAACTATTGAAGATAGAACAAAATAAATGTTCAACAATATTATAGAAGGTATTAATATCTACATCCACGATGCCATATGTCCTACTACTGTATAGACTACAAGCCCATGTAAAAAATTAACCAATGAAATGAACCAACGTGAATAACGCTTAGAAGGCTGTTATTATATCATAAAATGACTTTGAGCGCTATGTCGTCATTTCTGAGCGGTACAGGTGAGTACAAGAGCAAATAGTTATTTTTTATCCTAATATTTTTATTTGTTACCGTTTATAATGTACGGCTATAAGGTAAAACATAATATTTAATAACATTATATCGGAAAGAAAGTTGCCTTACATAAATTTATGATCTTACAGCAATTATCTACATTTCAAGATTTACCGCTTTACTGATGTAAGATCATAAATTTATGTAAGGCAACTTTTTTTCTCATATAATGTTATTAAATATTACGTTGTACCTTATAGCCGTACATTATAAATGGTAACAAATAAAAATATTAGGATAAAACAATAACTATTTTCTCACGTACTCATCTTTACCGCTCAGATATGGCGGCATAGCGCTCAGAGTTATTTTATGATATAGTAACAGCCTTCTTAGCGTTATCGACGTTGGTTCATTTCACATGTTAATTTTTGCCATGGGGTTGTAGTCTATACAGTGATAATTTAGTCAAATATGGGTAGGACGGGATTGTAAGCACAATTTGGTCTTTTGAAATAAAATTAAAATACCCATACCCGAGGAAGTCGCGCGACTCTATTGAGTCCCATGACATGTTCCGCGGGTGTAAGCGGCAGCGTCACCTGGCGGCTGGGTGCATCGCGTCTTCTTCCTTGCTCACCACGGGGCCGATCTACGAAAGGGATTCCCCTTATTAACTATTGGCAGTAATACAAATTCTTCTAATGACGAGATTCACTTAACATCGAGTGAAACGTATACATTTTTGCCAATTGATTTTTATAAAATTAAAAGTACGTGCGTACAAAGTACACATGTCAGAAGTGAAACTTCCTTGGCAAACTAATTTTTAAGTGTTGTTTATATTTACACATATCTAAAACTTTAGATTTCCGAGACTTAGATCCCTCTAAGTCTCGGAAATCTAAAGTTATAAAAAAGTTTCGGGAAAAGGAAGTCTAAAGTTCTAAAGTTTCGGGAAAAGGAAGCTATGTTAATAATTTAATGATTTTCGGGCGTGTCGAAAATGATGTATTCATTTTATATTCAATAATTTCGTTATACCACGTGTTTTTGTCAATATTAGAAATTATTAATAAATTTTGTTTTCGAATTTAACATTTAGAAAAGAGAATTTATGAAATTAATAATTTTATATTTTATGAAAAATAGTATATTAAATGACGAGTGGCAAATTAAAATGCCACATGTTATTTGTAAATGTTATTTGTAAACTACCTAACCTTAAAAGGTATTAGCATAAAAATCGCTGCACACTCGTGACCCTAATCACGCGTTTCATCCGTAAAAAAATTAGCGCTTAAAGAAGGTTCACTTCAAAAAGACAAGTTGACAAGAGTATAACTTTCCAGCTTCGAATATGTTTTATTTTATTAAATCTAGAGTATATTAGGGCCTTTTTTTTTATAAGACATGTCAGCCCCATCAAAACTTCGCCAAAAAAGCTAATAAAAATGACTTGTAACCCACTATGATCACGTTATAAAATTCGACATCTCTTTCTGAAATGAAACTACTGTTTCATGTCGAATCAGAATGCTCTGCAGTAGACAAACATCACAACAATTTAGACAATAGCGGATTATCAATGATTGTTTTTCCCTTCGATTTCTGATAGCCTCTAGAAGAAGATGCTGCACATCTTTCGAATTAAGCGTCTTAATATATAGTAAAAAAAAAACTTTACTTGGGATTTTAACCTCTGCGTTCAGAATCTTTAGGCAAACAACTAATCAGTACTTTAAGAATAAATTTTGTGATAATTTACTTAGTCATCCATTCATTAAAAGTCTACGTCCTCTTTAATAAGGGTTTACAAAAATTATCTTACTGGTATAAGTTGGATAAGCTAAGTATAACAAATAATCCATTTTTTAAAGAGTAGATTTACTCGTTCTTTATTTATATAAGATTAGCAATTTTGAACTAATGATATCTCGATTTTAAAATAATATCTTTAGCTCATGAGTAATTTATATGTGCATTTTAATATGTTAAATAAACTAAAAATGCTCCAGGCGCGTTAAAACTGATTGACAAACAAAATCTAAAACCAAGAGAAGACAAATTTTCCTATAAACTAAACAATTTAGTTGATTAGTAAATTATTTCAACAACTACCTACAACTGTAAATTTTTTCTCCATTTACATTGGAAACTTGAATATTTTTAAAGTGCGACTGACTAAGCAGCTTCTATTAAAGCCTTTAATCTTATGATATAAATAAAAGAACTCTTTTACGACCAATGTAATACTAAAAGGGTTATATGTGATGTTAAATTCCTCTTTTTCCTTGCTCTTATCATTCCGGAATTTAAATACATTTTAAGCTCACCCAACTCAAACAACGTCCAAATAATAAATGCCTTTTAGACGCATTTCTGAAGTCCTTTTTCCCATTGCTCAAGATTCCATTGTGATTCTGAAAATCAAATGGAACATGCCTTTAGTGTGAAAAAAAATATCTTTACTTATATATGAAATACCTAGTAAATCCTTTACTTGTAATTAGAATATAAAATACTTAGTAATTAAACAAAAAGTTCAATTTTGTTTCATAACACTCAAAGAAAAGGTTCTGACCAAGTGAAAGCAATTTGAAATCGTTTCATTTATATTCATTTTATTTGATTTTTTCTGTTTTTATTACTGCATGAAATTATATGTGGTTATTTAAAGCCCGATACTAAAATAATTTCATAACATATTACGAAATTTGTACTACTTGTTAAATAAAATGGTTTTACATAATTCAACTACACAGCAACGGTGGAAAGTATTCATTTTTATTTAAAAATTAATGGAGAGTAACTCCTCAACAGGCTCTATAAATTATCCCGGACAATTCTCATGACCTAGGTCACCCGTATATCTACTAGGTAAATGTCATCTTGTACGGAATTGGGTCAACTTCGATTTTTACAAATTAATTCTACAGTAAATATAAATAAAATAACTAAACACTATATAAACTAAAGGTTTAATGTACAAGTCATATTAAAAAAGGTGGATTCTTATAACCGTGTCATAATTAATAATGAAAACAGCTGACCTTTAACAATAACATTTTAAATATTATATATAACTTAATAAATATAATGATAACCTGACTATCAAATTAAAGACGTAATTTAAAAAAA
This sequence comes from Elymnias hypermnestra, assembly GCA_015832385.1. Lineage (NCBI taxonomy): Eukaryota > Metazoa > Arthropoda > Insecta > Lepidoptera > Nymphalidae > Elymnias > Elymnias hypermnestra. The sequence goes on along the minus strand of JACTOM010000637.1, from coordinate 342,285 downwards.
TATTTCGCAATATTAAAAAAATAAACCAGATTTATAATAAAATCCGTAAATTATGCAATTTGTTTTGTTTTTAATCTGGAATGGCAATAAAAAAGATAATATACTTATCTGTTACCTATGAATCTACTTATACATGCATTTCTTTGTAGTAAAAGCAAGTTTAAAAATAGAAATAGCAGATTAAAAAGGTTACGAAAATTCGGCCTTACTTGCTACGATCACAAAGGAGGTTTTTATATGATTTTGATCACTGACACATTTGTTAAACGTTTTTCACAATATTTTGCAGGGTTTTTGGGTGTGTTGGTTTTTACGAGGTTGTTTTTCAAGATTTTATTGTTAATTTTATAGCGCAAGTGTCCTTTGTGGATCACACCCCGGTCGGTATGTTGTGTAGGGGAACAATGAAGTATGTAGAGTCGTACAGAATAACATGCCGATATACAAACACACCTTACGTCAATCTTATAAAAATTCGGGTATGCTATCCTGCTATATCGTAGATTTATGCTTAAATTTACATTTATTACTAATTTTAAATGAAATGCTTTCTAAGATTTATTAAACGAGATTTCGATGTAAAAATAATAAAAAATAGCATTATGCTCTGCTCTGAGCCTAATCATATAAACATTCTTTTGTCGATTGTATTTATTTGACTTGACATAAATATTGCAGGCATAGGTAGAAATTAAAGCTTTTGATAACATTTAGTGGATATCTTTCACAAAATTTTTGTAATACAATGTACATGAAATGGAAAAGAGAAAGCGAAAGAATATTTGTTTAACCACTACCGACATACCTAACCATCTATGACAAAGACCACTCTGCTAGGAATACACGACTAGGAAGTTGAAGAATTGGTATTAAATCCGGACACAGGAGTAAAAATAATATATCAAAAATGAAATAAAACCTGTGATTCCTCTCCTTATAGTTCTATGTTCTTATACAGCATCCCTCCATCTCATTTCCAATCCTAAGCCGCGCATGCGTCAGTCTTGAATCGACACTGAATACGTTTTCCAACTAAAAACATTCCAGCCCAGTGCCTGTCACTTTTGTATACTTTCCGTACAAGCTGAAACACAGTGGTTGACACCGTGTATGCTTCTGATATGAGAAAGGTAGACTATATTTGTTTCTTATTAGCTTAAAAGGCTTATTATCACCACTTATATAATGATCATTTATTTACTTACAATTGGCAATTCTTTGGTGTAATTGTTTAAAAATAATCACAAGTACGCTGTAATCGTTCCTCTGATTATTATTATGATGTGTAATCAGCAATTTTATAAGTAATTTCATAATTTTATAATAATACTAGCTGTTCCTGATACTGCGGCCCACACTGTGGCAGAATGTCCGGCATGAGGACCATAGTGACATCCTCTGGTGTCCTTCATCGGAGCGGATCTCTCACTGCCAAGTATAGAGGACGCCATGCTTGACAGTGAGATAGGATGGAATACAGTTGCCTCTTTCTGCGAATCCGTCATTTCTTTGAAGGAGGCAATGGAGCGAGTACGGGAAGCTGTAGCAGATGCTGCTCCCCTTCGGAGGAGGAGGCTGGGTGGCAGGTGTTGTCTTTACGAACGCCTCTTGTCTCCTCCTTGACCATCCTCCCTCAGTTTCACCCGGGAGTGTCAGGGTGAATACGCAAGGAAGCCTCTGACACTCCCAATTCAGGGTGATGAGGATGTCGCTGGGTTTAAGTGGCGATTGTGGCCTTGCCGGCGAGTCCCAATGTCCCAATCATTTCCCAGAGAGAGAAAAATAAGCTGTTTCTGAGCCTTAAGACAACGTAAATTTCGAAGACTGCTAACGTTAAAAAATGTGTCGGAGTGACGTTTCATATCGAAATATGAAACGTCATTCCCATACATTCTTCAAGTGTTAGCAATCTTCGAAAGTTACCTTATCTAAGGGGGCTGGTGCTGTTACCCGCGTAGTTCATGATCCCGTGGAGATATGGGTAAATCCATTATTTACACGATCAAATTGTCAGCCTAAGCCATTCTTGAATTCGCCTAAAGAGAAAGAATTACAACAAAATCGGTCTAGCCATTTAGGAGTTGTACCTGTTACTGAAAAAATATATACAACGATATTTTGAACATGTATTAATATTAAAAATATATGTATAAACGGCTGGACAGGTTTTGTTGATTTTAATTGTATTTATTTGGGTTTCAATTTTTTTTTAATTTGATTCGAATATGAATGGATGAGAATAGTTAGTATGTTTATAATTTTAATGGTTAACGTAATGTTAGATTGATGCTTTTTTTTATCGTAATATAGGTTCCAGTATCGCCAAGAATTATAAAAGTTAAGTAAAAATATAATTAACGCAAAAATATATTCGCAAAAATGACTAGTTCTTGGCATTTGCCACTGCGTGTTAAATTCAGCCGAGAAGATAATAATTTGATATAGTTAAAAAAGAGAAATGAAATAGTATAAATCTTTCAATTGATATTAAAACAAAGCATATTAACTGTGCAGGTTATTTAAACCGTCTTAGTTGACAATAATTTTCAATATACTTATTCTATTATATGATAATAGTCCTAAATCTAAATAAGTTGTATTATAAATAATATAATTATCTATATTTGTGAGTGTTAGTATACCGTATAGCTCGTTAATCATGTCTAATTGCGCATTTTCGTAACCAATTGCTGCAATATTCCCTATTTATTACCACAATTTAGGTAGTTAATGTTGTGCCAGGACTTTATTCATCAATGTAATAATATAAATAAAATTTCTTTGCTGTTTCTTAATGGATTATTTTCGGACTACACATATTGTACAATTTACAGTACATTTAACCCTTCTATAGAATTAACAAATTTAAGACAGCTTCCCAAGAATTAGATTAATAATTGTAATTTAATTTATATTTTGTAGCACCATCTCTCAACATTATTATTGTATACAAAGTATTCCAATGTAGATATTGTCCTTTATTATTGAATAAAACTTCATTTGCATTCATATAAATTTGTGTATTAATTAGTAGATACATTTGCCTGGTTCATCCTGAAATTATTAGCAAACCATTTTCTATTACAGCTTTATTATAAATACAATATACTGAATACACGAAGTTTAGATGTAAAAAACACTTTAGTCTCCTGCATCGTTAGACATGTAGGTATTCTAAGTCTTTGTGTGAAATAAACCAAACTAACGATGTTATGAACCAATAACAAGTTAGAAACAATTATATGCCAAATAAATTAATAAGTTCAATTGAAGACATTTTAATGGTTTAAATTGTTCTATATGATAATCTGTATAGCATCCAAAACGGTATTTATATTTAAAAAATATACTGCTTATATGACCTCCTTTACTAGTTTTCAATTAGATAACAAGAGTAAGAGTATTGTGTACACCATTGTGTGATGGTATTAAAAAAACTTTCACTTTACTATATTTTTCAGAATCAGCTTTATAAATCAAAACACATTTGCCAATGACATGTTCTTATAAATAAAAAAAATTTGTGTATCCCTTTAAACTTAAGGAGACTTAAAAATTACTTCGGATAACGACACGACATAACGTCGGAAAGCTTTCAACGCAAATTCAAAGGAAAAATATCACTCGCATCAATTTCAATTCAAACACCAATAAATTGGCATCTCTCAACGACGTCGCTAGACTGTTTATTACTGAGGTTTATTAATAGACATATTTTGTAAATCCGAAGACACCCCTCTAAAATCAGTATGGCGCGAATCGTGGCGCGCGGCGCTTGGAGTTTAAAAAAATAACTGTCAATGTCAAAATGAGTTATAGTGTCTATGATTGCGGATTCGAATTTCAAAAAGTGAACGACAAAGAGTGTTGTGATGGAATGAAAAAAGAAAAAAACGAGACTGAGACGAAAGAGGAACATATACAGCATGTTATAGGTCCTAGTAGACGGTGCTTGGCTTGGGCTTGCAAAGCTTGTAAGAGGAAAACAGCGGCGGTAGACAGAAGAAAAGCTGCGACGTTACGTGAACGACGGAGATTACGAAAAGTAGGCTGTACATATAATAAAGATTTTTATCTACTTTAGCCCATTTTAAAATATATATTCTGTCCGTGTTTATGAACTGAACTCTTAAACGGCTGGAATGATTTCGATGAAATCTTTTGTGTGTATTCAGATGGGTTCAAGAATGGCATAGATTGGCATGTCGTTTTGATAAACTACACTAGGGACATAAACAATATTTATTAGGCTCAATAAACTCTTTTGGATTGGCTTTAGTTTGTCCGATGGTAATGAGTTTACCGTCAGCTTTTAAAGTTGAGCCTATCGAAAAGAAACTGGTAAGACATTCAATAGTATAGTCTTTTTTTTAAGTTTGTTCGTGTATACAAATGCGCTTTAGAAATTTCTATACACAAATAGAGATGAATACAAAACGGTTTGTGATTAAAAATGCGTATGCTCAGCCTGGCAAATTATTTGTAAAATTCTCTAAGTCTTGTTTTTGTTACTGTACAAGTGAATATTAAATATTTTCACTTATTATTTCAGTCTCATTATTTCGAAGCAATAGATATAAAACCCTGCAAATTGCGACAGTCCTAATTCCGTTATTTCTGAAGCGAAAATGAAAATAGGCATTTTGAATAAGTCATATCAAGTCAACAATATCGCAATAACATTATTTTAAGCAGTAAATTCGTTCATCATGTAAATTGGAATATTAAATTCCTACTTCTTGATTAAAGATCTAAGTCTACCATAAGATTTTACCAACTTATCCCCAGTTTTGCTAGACATCACTGTGTTGCGATATAGGGAATCGGTCAAAAATCTTGGGATAGTTATGGACTACAATTTCACTTGGCAACCACAAGTTAACTCAGTGAGTAAAAAACTGTTTGCGACTATCAGGTCCCTTAAAAGGTGGAATAATCTCCTACCTCTTGAAACCAAGGTTACTTTGGCCGAATCAATTCTTTTACATATCCTGGACTATACAGACATTTATTTATTAGACTTATGTTCGGCTTAAGAAAATTTGACCACATTAGTGAATATCGTTCTCGTCTCAAGTGGCTACCGGTCGGGCAACATTCAGGCTCTTTCCTTACTTTATTCTGTTCTATATTTACCTCATTCTCCTTCCTTCCTTAAACAACATTTCGCTTTCCACTGTGATTATATTAATATTTACCTTGACCTTCGTTTCATTTAATAATAAACTAAAGTATCCAATATGCAAAACTAGTTATTATAAGAATTCATTTACTGTCCAGGTTATAAATTCATGGAATGGGCTACCTGATAATATCCGTCACTCAGAGTCATTGGCCGTTTTCAAAATTCATTTGAAAGAGTACTATTTGGCTCAACATTGTTGTGAATAGCCCTGTATTTCTTTTTATCTTACTGCATGTCTATATATTCTGTATTATCTTATTATATTATTTGTTTTTTTTTATTTGTTGCAAACTATACTTAAGCTTATATTTATTTTTGGCACTGTTCTGCCCCATTAATTAATTAATTTATTAAATAATCATCTACTTCTACAAAGGATGTCTGAAAAAGATTGCTTACAGCAATAAGACCACATTTGCACTCTCCTAGCTGTAGCGTTGTATTTCCTGTATGTGTTTGTGTGCAATAAAGTATTTCTATCTATCTATCTAATTAGCTTGCGACGAAGCGCACGCTGATACTGTTTTAATCAAAACCGTAACATATTTTTGTTGCATACAGGTTATTAGCATTTAATTGTAATCTCACCTGATGATACAGTTTAAATAGTAACGCATCATTCTAGTCTAGAAGCAAATAATTATGTTCCGAAATGTTATTATTTTGCATTTGTGCACGAGTTTATAGATATTTACGTTATTACAATACAAGTGGTTTTAGAAAACTCTTTTAAGACACAAGTTTAATATACACTATAGCCTTTGCTAACACAAAGTCACTCTCTTTTAAAAGTAAATAGTCTAAAGGTAACGTTTTAAATATAAAAGTAATTGTTTTCTCAATGTAACAATGTAACGTAAACTTAATATAAAAATATAGCACGACAAATGATTTCTAAAGTTTTTGTGGACTAAAAAAAGGCAGATATACTTACGTGTGGTTTTCGTTCTTGGACTATGGACTTCATTTTCTGTATTAATGTTTTGTACATTAATCCCTAGAGAATTTTAGAGAAACGGAGGTAAAAATCCCTGTCCGTCATCCGTAAGTTTTGGATTTTCTTTATTATGTTTTATAAAGAGTATCTTCAATTATACTATATTTACGAATAAATAGTATGTGGCTTATTATGTGTTCTGTATATAATTTATAATACTTGTGAAATAAGCTCACAATATATACTGTAATGAACATTTATCCCGATACCTTTTAGCTGTTAATCCTTTGAATGCGCGATCCCGGACGCTCCCACTAATGTCCTTGTAATCTCTTAATCCAGAATACGTGATCTAAATGTATTTGTAAATTTAAATACAGAATCGTATATATAAAATGGAATGCATTGAATGCAATAAGAATTAATAGGAATGCCTATGTGATACTTGACAAATATACTTACTTAATATAAAAACTTGGCTGCGATCTTTTCGTGATAATCCTAAAAACTGTTGAACAGATTTTCATACAATTTACACGAGTAGATAGAGTAATTCTTGAGGAAGATTTTTATACAATTTATCAAGCGTTTGTGTAAATTGGTTAAAATATAATGATAATTGTTATTAATTGTCGGAAAAATGAAGCTGCCTGGAACCTGTCAATCGAAAACGCTTCTTAAAACCTTAGAGATATAACAAAACAATGTACGGTTAGATATTTCCTCCTTTAAAGATCCATAAACCTTCTTCAAAATTCACTATTTCAATTGTTAAAAACTGTATGAAAATCTGTTTTGTAATCTTTGACTTCATCGCGAACAGACAGACCAACGCGACGAAAGGCTTTGTTTATAATATTTAAGTAATATTAATGTTAAGGTAAGTAAAGTAGAACCCTATTAATATACCCCTGCTAAAACCTAGTCCCTACACTCTTTTTAGAGAGGGTTTTAAAGATATAAACCCAACACGCTGCCGCGTTACTGGTTGCCAGACTACACATGTTTCAGAATTGCTCCCGGAATATGCAGGTTTTATTAGGCACATAGGTTTTTCAAAGAGAAGTTACCCAAAATTCTGTTAAACGGAAAATATCTCTCACTAGGTTAACGCGCGTACTATCTTAGACTGTATCATCGCTTACCATCAAGTGAGATTACAGTCAGTTTTGTGTGGACGTTATACCTTTTTTATTCGCTGGGCACTGTTTTATGCAGAAATTGCACTCGAAATTGTTGACGAATACACATACCTGGGACACATAGTCCAGCTAGGTAGGTCCAATTTCGACAAAGAGGTTAGCCGCCGAATCCAACTCGGTTGGGCAGCGTTCGGGAAATTACGGCATCTCTTTTCGTCCAATATCCCTCAGTGCCTGAAGACAAAGCTCTTCGAACAGTGCGTGTTGCCAGTGATGACCTACGGCTCCGAAACGTGGTCGCTGACTATGGGCCTTATACGAAAGTTCAGAGTCACTCAGCGTGCGATGGAAAGGGCTATGCTTGGAGTTTCTCTACGTGATCAAATCAGAAATGAGGAGATCCGTAGCAGAACTAAAGTCACCGACATAGCCTTACGAATCGCGAACCTGAAGTGGCAATGGGCGGGCCACATAGTCCGACGGACCGATGGACGTTGGGGCCCGAAGGTGCTGGAGTGGCGACCCCGCACCGGGCGGCGCAGTGTAGGTAGACCCCCCACAAGGTGGACCGATGACATAAAGAGGGTCGCCGGTAGCCGCTGGAGCCAGGCGGCGCAAGATCGGGCCTTGTGGGTATCATTTCGTGAGACCTATGTCCAGCAGTGGACGTCCATCGGTTGAAGCGACGACGACGACGAAACCTGTTTTATGCACGCCGGATGAAGTATGTATCCATCCGGGAGTGTGAGATTGGCTGGCTGTGCCAGGATACCCTGTAAAACCCAGTGGAACCCCTTTTTCATACAGGTCTTGGGGTCCAGATGTTCGCTGACGCATTCAGCTCTGGCGCCGGTTGAAGCCCGACTTGACAGTTTAGCTCAGACGTAATACCTTAAATATATTTTTATTTTAGGGGAAATCTTAAATTCCATATGCATAATTACTTAGTTTGTATAAAAATAATCCTAAAGTACTCTCCCCGATAACATGTCACTCCATATAATAGTATTTTAAACATTCCTGTCACCGTGAGCGGAATCTGTCACCTTAAATTAACAACTTCACTTTCAAAACAGCTTAGTTTTATTTTTGACTTGCTCTTTGTAGTTTGACTTGTATTTATTAAGGGGCTATTGTTTTTTCAAATAACTTCGAATGTTATACAAGGTTCCTGATGAAAATTTTCGCAAATATTCACATTCAGATATTCGGTTGAAATATCTGTCACTACATACAAACTCCTAATTTTGTGTTTCGAAAATAAATCATTACCTTTTGTAAAAAAACGTTGACGTAATTTGATTAATGGAGTATAATATCAAAATTAAAATAATAAAAGGCTTACTTGAAAGGCTATAAGAATTTTTTGAATTCAATTATGCGCTTATTTGTCTATGTTTTAAAAATCGCAATGGTGGAATATTAATAGGCTGCTGCTTGTATCATTTTCATTAAAAAGACAGTTAATTAATAAAAACTATAACACATTGCATTACTATGTAGTATTCCTGTCAATAAATTACACTACAACTCTAGTCACGGGCACTTTGACAGATTTATGCGAAACGATCATAATATTTGAAGAGGCTTACAAAACGGTACAAGAGTTTCAAAATAAAAATAAATTGTAGCGCTTTGAGGAGCGCGATAAATTTATTTTTATGTGAAATTAAGATGTCCCCCATATATTTTACTGTTTATTGGGCGCTATTTTTGATGTTAGGGCGTTGTCACATGAAATTAAGAATGTTTTATGATACTTTTACTTGCAATACTACTTCGAACATTAACTTGACTTTACCACCCTTTACATTGCCTCCTAGGGGCAATTGTGCTTGTACTTCGTTAGCAGAGATCTTGGGTTCGATTCCCTTTTGTCTAGGTATATAGACTATAACCCCGTGTAAAACAATTACCTGTGAAATAAACCAATGTGAATAATGTTTAGAAGGCTGTTACTATATCATACAATAACTCTGAGCAGCAGTTATTACAGCAGTAATAACTCGGTAAATGCTGAAATGTAGATAATTGCTCTAAGAACATAAATCAACGTACGGCAACCTTTTTTATCATAAGATATTATTAAATATTACCGTTGTATCTCATTGCCGTTCATTATAAATGGTAACAAATAAAAATAGTAGGATAAAAAAAATTACTCTTGTACGCACCTGTACCGCTCAGAAATGATTGTATCAGCTATCTGTTGTGTATCTGTGAACTTTGTAGTTAGTCTATGATTAGATGAGCTTCGGTTGCAGCTATCTACCTCCCTACAAACAAAGACGTGTTGCCAAGCATACAATTTACGTTCTGATACGACGCTGTGGCGGAGACTAATTACTCTGACCAGATCAACGCGGTTTCATCTTAGACTAAGTCATCACTAACCGTCAGGTAAGACCACAGTCTAGTGCTAATCTGTATGCAATATACCAACCCTTGGCTGTAGGTGTATCATATGACTGGAATTTCTCTTTCTGTGGATACTAAGGCACGAAAAGTTAGTCTATATCAACAGCATCTACTAGACAAAAAATTTATTTATTGGTACAGATTTTTTAAGCCTAAATAATTACCAGGGTTGCTTTGTCAAGTACCTGCACAAGATAGGTTGTGAGGAAACGCTCGTCTGTCGTGAGTTTGACGCCACTGTTGATACACCAATGACTTCTACCTTCCTTCTCCGTCGAAGGATGCTGGGTGACAATAGGCGCAGGTACGCGCTCCACTATTCCCCGCAGTAATTCGTGGATTAATGGTCGGCATCATCCGGGTCTCTGGAGTGGAATGCAAAATAGGTCCCACTAGTGATTTCATCCAAAGATGACGCGGGATCTGCTGGGATTTAGTGGGCAATCTTGTGACTTCAGCGAGTACCACACTCCCAATTGGAAGGATTGCTCCTTTTTCCCGGGTACAATAAAGCGAATAAATAAATAAAATATATTTTCACTGTCGCTACTAAAACTCTTGGCATTTATCGGTCCCTTCGAAGCTTCCGGAAAAAAGGTAGCTTATTTTATGTCTTATGTGAATCATCCAGCTAAATCGAACGTGCTGCTTTGCTGTCTAACATAACATAACATTTAACAAGTTTTTAGTAAAAGGGCGGTTAATTTTGTGGCATAACTAAATTGAATTGAAGTGATTACGTCTCATAAATTGATAACCGTTGGCTGCACATACGAAAAAGCATGACTCATTGTTATGTTCCGCTTGAGTCGAGCGTATGTTTCGGAGAACTATATTCTCAATTGTATGTTAACTTAAATAAAAATTAATATACGTATAGATGAATAGGAAAATAGAATCTGAAACCACGCGTGTTTGCTGTCTGACTCATAACCCAATCAGACCGCTTAAAGCACGTTGAAATAAATAATTTTACAAAAACAGTGTAACCTTAATTTAGCCGTTCTCACTATAATAACTCTCTTATTATCGAAGCTTTAAAAACCCTACATTTAAAAGCTAACGCAAATATATTTCTTACGTTACAAATATATTTTAATAGAAATACTCTTTATAAACAATTTTTAATCAGTGAAGACTGTATCATTGGCGACTTTATAACGATGTATCTCAATCTATAATCAGTATATACCAAATCCATTTATTATCACCTATTTCTACAATTTTGTTCCACAATTACATAGTTTATATCGCAACAGGTTTAGACACGTGAAACTCTGCGTAAGATGGAGATATTGTTGTTTTTGCGTTATTACGTACGTTATTAATTCCCCCACTTAATCTTTATATAAAAACATCTTATTGTAACAAAGTATTTATTTGAAATAACGAATGTTTTTATTTTCGGTTTCTTTATATAGAAATTGATGATGTATTGGTATTACTATATACCGATGTTGATGTCATTTTCTATTATTTTTTCCTGCCCAAAAGGGATAAAGTAGCTGTCATATCAAGTTTAACTTCGTTAGTATATATGCGTATATATGCTTATTATTTATGAGTAATGTCAATAAATCTCTTATCAAAAATTATTTGAAGTGAAATATTTTTTTAGATATCGAACGGAAAGTCTCTTATCCTTCAGTATAATGGTTGTCACAACAATTTTTATTTGATCCCACTCTCTCGCGCGTCAAATGGCTCGGAACTAATAAGTGTGCGCTAAATTTGAGAAAGCTCTGAGTTATTTTGATAAGAAATGTTCACTGAAACATATTTTGAAATACACTTGCAGAATTTACTTACAGTAAGGAATCATATTGCACATAAATGCGAAAGTAACGTAATCCGTTTCTTATGTTTTGATAACTTTAACGCTGTAACTATTCCGATGAAATAGAATATGTAAATGGAAAATTTGGGTACAGATTGTCTGGCATCTCTTTCTCTCACGTATAGGGCAGCGGTAGGCAGGCTTCTCCTCTCTCGCTCTAACCCAACGCTAACAGCGCTATCCGTATTTCGCACAGACATTTCCCCCTTTCACTACTCAGTGTTTAGTGTGCGGTAGACATATACCGTTGACACATAACCTAAAACGTAATCATTTAAAGATTTCCTTAATAAATATGCTTTCCTTAAATTATCATTTTAATATAGATAAATTTGTAATAACAACCAAAGCTTTTCTCAAGTTGAATAATTTCAATATTAAATAGTTCAACTTAGATTACTTTAAGTTATCACTTCTGTCGGACGTCGTACGCTTTTTTTGTTTCCTTTACCAAGAAGTTAGCGCTTGATTGTGATCTCACCTGTTCGTAAATGGTGATGTAATCTAAGATGGTAGAGTGCTTTCCTGATAACAGGTAATTTACCTTTTAATGGAATCCAGGACCTTTGCTAACACAGCGACAATTCACAATATAACGCCAGCGAGGCTGTCTGGTTAAATTTGCTAGTACCGAAATTTCCCAAAATTATATTATAATAGTTTCTCCATTCTCTTCATCTTTATTAGATGTATGTCTTAATGCAAAACACAAGCGCCTACACGCCTTAATTTCGGATTAACGGACTATTATTCTCCGGAATTACCAAAAGAATGGTGGTTTTTAGACACATGAGTTTGGATAAAGTAAAATTACTAAACCCTACACCGGTTAGAATCGCACTATTCTTTTAGTTAAGGTAAATTAAGGTAAATTGCAGCCTATTGAAGTGCTACTGCTAGGCACAGACATATTTATAGGAAAGAGGCTTTTGGAGCATAAATCCACCACACCTTTTTTTTATCGCTGGGAAATGCTTTTGTGCACTGAGTGTGGGACTCTCTGGCTGTGGCAGAATACCCACTAAAACCCAGCGGCACCCTTGTCAACCTTTCATGACATTGTCACAGGTCCGCTTGCACATTCTCTCCGACAAGCCCGGTTGCGGCCGGCAAAATAGGTCATGGGTTCAAAGTGGAGCTAAAAGTCGTTCGTAACGACGCCTCCTTCCTCCCAGCCTCCTCCTTCGGAGAAGAGGGGCATCTGGTGCTATTTCTCTCTCTCTCTCTCTCCATTGCCTCCTTCAACGAGATGAGAGCCTCGCAGAAGGAGGCAACTGCACTCCAGGCCGCCTCACTGCCAAGCATTGCGCCTATTATACTTGACAGTGCAAATCTACCACATTGTTCCAATGTGAGTTAACAGGCACATACACCAGAAGTACTTCTGAAATATGTAGGTTTCCTCACGATGTTTTCCTTCACCGAAAAGCGCAATGATGAATGAAGTAGAGGCAGAGGAGCCTATCCAGGGTTCGAATTCTGAATTCCCTGAATGAGAATCTCCGCGTTGCACCACTAGACCATCATGACATTTAGTAAAAAATCATTTGAAATATTTTTACTAAATAACAATAAAATATATGTCATTCTAAAATAAATTATTTTAGGTAAACGCAGCGTTTGAAGAACTGCGGATACGAGCGCGAGCTGGTAGTGGTCGTTTACCAAAGTTGGAGATCCTTCGAGCTGCAATACAACACATAGAGAGGCTGCAAGCTGCATTACGAGCTGCGGCCGCAGTAAGTCCATTCTGCTTTTAGATAAAAACAGTTTTAAATGAAACCTAACTGATTTTATTGTAAGTACAACGTCAAAATACGTACAGCGTCCAGTCAGGGTGGCATTTGCCAGTCCCCCACGGACCTGGCTTGTTGTGGCAATCGTAGGAAAGGAGGCCCGCGTAAGCTAGGTCTTAGCTCTTGGGACCTCAATGTAAAACTAGATCAGATAATTCGTACATACAATTAAAAGAAATTATGTTCATTTCGCCGACTCCAGAAACTAGTTTTTATTTCAGAAGGGCAATGACTTTTTTTAATAAAAGGCCTATGATCGAATGGTGAGGAATGAGCTGTGGTCAACGTTATTTACGTATGGGGTGAGAGGTAATCTGATTCAAGCATTGAAGTGTTTCTATGAGAGTTCTAGTGCTTGTTTCAGAATAAACGGGGCGTACACAGAGTGGTTTCCTATCGAAAGAGGTGTTCGACAGGGATGTGTTGCGTCACCGTGGCTGTTCAACCTATTCATGGATAACTGTTTGACAGATTTAAAAGAAAGTATGTATGGGTTAAGGATGAATGAATTACTTATTAATGAGCTGCAGGAGTTAGTAAATATTATGAATAAAGCTTTGAAAGGGAAAGGAATTAATAGTTAATGTAAACTAAACGTAAGTTATGCTTTTTGTAAGAGATGAATCTATGATGAATGGCAATATTTTGATAGATGGGAACAATTGGAAGAGGTGAAAGAATTTGTATACAAATTGTATACAAAAGAGGGAACACGTGAAAGTGATATTGAAAGGAGAGTGAATGCAGGGAATATGGTAAATGGTGCCCTGCGCGCCTTTATGAATAGCCAGTGGTGTCTCGAAGGGCTAGACTGGCTGTGCATGCATGAGTTTTGGTGCCAACAATTATGTATGGTAGTGAAAGTGGATTTGGCAGAAGAATCACAAAAGTAAAATAAATGCGGTAGAGATGAGAGCGTTGAGAAGTATGTGTGGATTAAAATTGAGTGACAGAGTAAGAAATGGTGTGATAAGAGAACGTTTTGGTATAAAAGAAGATGTAGTGACTAAAATTGAGAAAGGTATGCTTAGATGGTTTGTGCATGTAGAGAGAATAAATGAAAGGAGACTGAAAAAAAAGATTTATGAGTCACTAGTGAATGCGATAGTTGGAACAAGGCGAACATTCCTAGATCAAATCTAGGACATTTTAATTAAGGGTCATTTCCAGAGTACTCTAAACCGACGAACTTGTATAAAAGGTGTAATGAGAATGAAAGAAACGAAGGAGATAGGCAAGGATCGTGGCAAGTGGAAGGATGTTGTCTTTGCCTACCCCTATGGGAATGAGGCGTGATACTATGTATGTAATAACTTTTGATCGAAGCAATTTTTTTAGATTTTAATTACATTTAACATTGTTACATATATATTAAAAAATTGAAATTTAATTTTAAGATCTTTTTAAAAACTCGAATATTTATAAATAACATTTAACGAACATAAAGTATTTATTCAAAGATTAATTTCGCGAAATGGCGATCTATGGGGTTTCTAAAACCAAAAGTTTATGTGCATAAGCCCCAAACAATGCAACACTTTAAAGACATTATTATTCACGAAATTGAAAAAAAGTCAGCCTGAGAAATTCAGTTGCAGGATATCATGAAAAATGCCTTAAAAAGTGCCGAAAGTTGTAATTGCCAATCGCGGTTACTTTAGCCAATATAATTTTCCAATCATAGCGAAAAAATGTCAAAACTAAAAATAAATATGTCTTTTTATGAAAACTAAATCTACTTATCTTTTCTACGAACGCGGTTAGTTACCATCATCACTAACAAAGAAGTCCTGGAAAGGATGAAAAAATTACATTCCGGTACGATGTTATGTAAAATCCATAAGAGTTAAATTAACTCTTATCAGAATAGCGCGCCTCCCTTATATACCTAGAATATATAATCACTCACCCACTCAATCACAACGTATCATACAATCAAGAAGTTTACAGTCAAGCACTAACCTGACAGCAATAAAAGCACATTAAAGGGCAATCATTGAATGTAAAAAGGTTATATAAATTTGTCAAACATAAATAAATAAAAGTAGGCTCAACAGCCTACTGAAATTCTGTATGGTATGGTTTCTACACAGCATCGTAAGGGAACGCTATTTTTTTCTAGACAGCACGTCTTTGCTAGTTAGGTTACAACAAACACAAATTAGAAAATGCCAAGATAGGTAAACTTGGCATTTACTAATTTGTCGGAAATTTAACATTTCTGTTGTCAAAGACTATAATTAAGAAATATAATTATAGCTCCAGTGGCTACCGGTGTATCAAAGAGTATGCTCAGAAAAGTTGTTGCAATAATCTACTTATATAAAAATCAGTTCCTATTTCCCTATATCACGGCTCGGCTGGACCTATTAAGATAATTCTTTTGTTGTTCTGTTTGTTATAGTCAAGAGAAGGTTCGTATAAAAGAAAAAAAGTTAACGTAACAAAGTTACGCCGAACATCACAAGTTTTAAGTAAACTTAGTCACTATAAGAACTTTTCTAATGTAACCTCCTAGGTGTTTTTGACAATACAAACTTTTTTAAGGCTTTTGACATAATTGCAGCGTTTGACAGACAGGTATAAGTATGTGTAAAATAAATGGTAGTAGTATGTAAGGTTGTTTTTATATATTTAATGTATTTTTATACATAACTTTAAAAAATATTAGCATTCTGCGCGCCTTTTTCAATTTTTGTAAAACGCAGGAAAAAGTTTTTACTCCACATATACAGATTCTTATCAAACATACTCCATGTATTTTAGAACTGTCCCCTTGGGTTATGTGATTTATAACAAAAGTTACTCATAATTTATTTCGTTCCAAACATTTTTAATAACATCCAGATACTCAAATAGGTATCAAACAAGAAGTGTACAAAACTTGAAGCCAATTAAAATAATCCGATCTCAGTTCCCCGTATTCTATTTCTCGGTCGCACGTGTACAGATAAATAATGTCCGACGTGAATTAATGGCGATTTAACATCGCGACATGCCGTTTTCCGCGGTTACATGCTATATTTAAATCAAATGACGGATTTTTTTTTCTATTCAAATTTACGTGCGAGAACTTTGTATCATATTTTATTGAAATGAAACTTCATAATACAATAAAATAAAAATAGGGATCCCTAACAAAAATGAGTTAGTGTAACCCAAGGTGTGAAACAAAAATTTGTTGTCGTATTTGTTGCAAAAGCTATTGATGATAGAACAAGAAAATGTTCTACAATATTATAGACCGTATTAATATCTACAAAAAAGTCCGCGATACCATATGTCCAACTATCTGTAGTTATGCCACTATAACAATTTTTTTACATTTTAAGGCTTAATAAAAGTGCCGACAATAATCATACCATATTCATACCTCTGTATTAATCCTTATCATATTAATTGATATTTTATTAAAGACCGTTTCAATACCTGTAAAATACTTTTTATATTATTAAAATAGGACATTCCATTCAAACTTTATAACGAATTTTAAAATGTCATTCTAAGAAAATAATATATCCAGAGTGTCAAAGTTTGGTGTAGGATATATAAAGTTCTGAGACAGTAAGTATTACAAATAAATCTCTCCTGTAATATTATAGAAGTAAGTTTTGCATTTTGATATTTCGTTATGAATGTAAGTGTGTATCTAATAATCTGAAAGGAAGTAATTAAAAACTAAGTGAAATAAAACTTTTACGTTAACGGAAATAAATCTATTGTCCAACTTAGTAGACTTTCCACTGCCACGAGATGGGTATCTACGCGGATGAAACAGCGGGGCATTACTGGTATATTATATACAAACAACATTTTAAATTTGAATTTGAATAAGTCCAATATTATGCTAAAAGAGATGAGACCCTTTTTTAAATATGAGAATGTATTAGGTTTGTGGCGACCATTTATTGCGAAGTACAAAGACACACTCATCTTTATGAATTTACAATAGTTTAGCTTTGATGAACAAAGACTAATTAAAGAGATATATTTAATGACAAAGTCTATGTGCATACGGCACAGGTTCATTTAAGTGACTATAAATTTCTACGGTTTGCTCATATTTATAAACTCGTATTTCAAAATATATCCATATGGTTATGTCATCTACTCAAATAATAATACCAGCACACAAAAAAAAATTGTACAGCGCGTGCCACCTATCTACTTGTTTTTCGACCCACTGAATACGAATTTCAAGTCAGTTTAGGCCGTCCAGCCTTCAATTTCGGGTAAATTGCAGAAAACTGCTACCGCCACTTCACATCAAACTAGGTCCCATGAAACAATAGTCAAAGCTCTGGACAAGGATGGTGGTTGATTTTAGTACTTGAGAAAAAAGTAAAGATATGTTGTAAATGACAATGTGTATGTGCAACGCATTCATGGTTAACTGTTTGACAGATTTAAAAGAAAGTATGTATGGGTTAAAAATGCATGAATTACTCATCAAATGTTTACTTTACGCTGATGATCAAGTAATACTTGCGTCATCCGCTAACGAGCTTCAGGAGATGCTAAATATTATGAATGAAGCTTTGAAAGGGAAAGGAATGAAAGTGAATGTAAACAAAACGAAAGTTATGCTTTTTGAACGAGATGAATCTATGATGAATGGCAATATTTTGATAGATGGGGAACAAGTGGAAGAGGTGAAAGAATTTGTATACTTGGGATCTAAATTTACAATAGATGGAACATGTGAAAGTGATATTGAAAGGAGAGTGAATGCAGGGAATATGGTAATTGGTACCCTGCGCGCCTTTATGAATAGCCAGATGGTGTCTCAAAGGGCCAGACTACCTGTGCATGCAAGAGTGTTGGTGCCAACACTTATGTTTTGTAGTGACAGTTGGGTATGGCTAAGAAGAATCACATAAGTAAAATAAATGCGGTAGAGATGAGAGCGTTGAGAAGTATAAGTGGAGTAAAATTGAGTGACAGTGTAAGAAATAGTGTGATAAGAGAACGCTGTGGTTTAAAGGAAGATTTAGTGACTAAAATTGAGAAAGGTATGCTTAGATGGTTTGGGCATGTAGAGAGAGTGAACGGAAGGAGACTGACAAAAAGGATTTATGAGTCAAGAGTGAATGCGAAAGTTGGAAGGGGAAGACTAAGGCGAACGTTCCTGGATCAAATCCAGGACATTTTAAATAAGGGCCAAGTCAAGAGTACTTTAAACCGACGAACTTGTATGAAAGGTTTAATGCGAATGAAAGAAGCGAAGGAGATATGCAAGGATCTTGGCAAGTGGAAGGATGTTGTCTCTGCCTACCCCTATGGGAATGAGGCGTGATGCTATGTATGTATGTATGTGCATACGGTACACTTTAAACCATAAAGAATATAATTAAATGATATTTTCACTGCTCTAAAAGTAGATAGAAGATAGAACATGTCAATTAGCTTAATACAGATGACATTATCATAAACCAAATATGTTATTGACGTGATATTTTTAGCTTCTATTGACATACTCTTGTGTTAGCGTTGCATCCCCATACGTCCGTGCATTCGTTATACTCAGTCGCGCGTCGCCGTGTCTCATTGCAGCGATGCACATCAGATAAGTATTCCGGGATTAGGAGCCCTAGAAATAAACTGTTGTCTAATTTTACTATTGTCTTAACCTACTGTCACAAGTAAGTAGATATTTTTTCATTGATATATGTTAGCAGTATGTCCAATGGTTCAGCGGTTATAAAATTCGGTGTTCAAGCTAAAAAGTTTACTTAATTAAAAGCCTACTGAGACTACCCCTATTTCCCGTTTCTATTACAGGCTATAGATAACAAAGTTCTAAGGTTAGTTTTCCGAGTTAAGCGAAAGACGTGCGAGTAATATTTTTACAGATGAAACGCGTGCTGGGTTATAGCGTCATGAAAATGTGCAGCGATTTAAGGTTAGGTGGTTTTAATATTTACAAATAACATGTGTCATTTTAATTTGCCACTCGTCATTTAATATACTATTTTCCATAAAATATAAAATAAAAATTTATTAATTAATTATCTTTTCTAAAAACTATAAACTTATGGATAAACGATTACCAAGTCTATTGTATTAGTGTGTGCGTACAGAGTACACATGTCAGAAGTGAAGCTTCTTTGGCAAACTAATTTTCAAGTCTTGTTTATATTTGTATAAATCTAAAACTTTAGATTTCCAAAACTTAGAGGGAGGGAAAAAAGATAGATATGTGACGAATTTAATTGTCATTAAAATATTAAAAATGTCGAAAATTAATACAAATATTTTATTGAAACCTCAAATAACGAATTGTAAATAAAAACGCTACGTGTTTTTCGTCAATAAATTTAAAAAATATTAATTACATATTATCTTTGAATTTAAAATTTATGACATATTTTTATTTAAACTATTAAATGACGAGTATTTAAAATACCACATGTCATATGTAAATATTAAAAGTACCTAAACTTCAAACGAATTAGCATAAAATTATGCTCATGCGCCTAAAGAAGTTTCTCATCAATAATGATTAGATTTTACGCCTAAAAATGACTCACGGCCTGCTTGAAAAAGAGGTATTTTTTATTTCAATAGTTTCTAAAGGGCATCGTACCGGAATGCATTTATTAAGCTTGTCGGCTCTTATTCATTGACATTTCGTTAATAAAATTTAATAAATCAAAACGTTATTCATCAGGTACTCAATAAAATAGCGAAGTCATTTAATATCAACGCCTTAGTCGTGTTTGTTTTGTGCGTTGGTATGTCCGCGCATTCGTCACACCCCGTCGCCGCATCTTGCGTTTGAAACGCATTTGATATCCTCAGTTCAAAAATAAACTAGAAATAAACCCTATAGGCTATAAAGTCTTTCGTTTTTTTTTTTTCAAAAAAACCATACATTCTCTCTCAATCTCTTTTTTAACCTACTTCAAAAAAAGGAGGAGGTTATCAATGCGTCTGTATTTTTTTTTAAGTTTGTTACCTCATATCTCCGGACTGGGTGGACCGATCTTGACGATTTTATTTAAATGAAAGGTAGTGCTCGTCATAGGGTCCAATTTTTTAAAATCCAGTTCTGATGATGGCATCCATGAGAAAACATCGCGACAAACGGACGAATAACTCAACGATTTCGATGATTCTTTTTTTATTGGAAAGGAAGGAAGTTCGGTCATTTGTCATGGATGGAATCCATGAAAAAAGTGACGAAACTCTTCAACTCTTAGGAGCAAATGAACGATACTCGGCAGAATCTTCTATTGGCTATCCAGATATTTGAGTTGCCTACAGTAACTTCGGTATGGTCAAGTGCTAGTCGTAATTAAATATGAAGATGAATGGATCTCCTCAACGGCTTACAGTAAGGGTGCGGTTTATGGCAGAAAATATAAGTGCCTGTAATCAAATAGCAATGAGCTTACGTTTGTTGCTGCATTGCAACACGTTTTAGGTGTACAGATATTGAGACAAATTTGGTAGTTTACTTTAGATTCACTAAAAATCAAAAATAAATAGAAATTTTAACAAAAAAGAACCGCCTTCGAAACAAACTTACAAATATATTAATATGCTCTAAAAAGAAAGAAATAATTGCGTATTCTTTTATAGCGTTCTTCGTATTCTTATATTTGGAGGCGGTGTCAACCGAGGCAGCTACATATATATAGCTATAGGTGGTAACTATATATACAAGCTATAGGGAGAGACGCGGGAACTGCCAAGTGGACACGCGGGGAACACCCATCTTGGCTGACGCCGACTCCGAATATAAGAATACGAAGAACACTATAAAAGAATACGCAATTATTTCTTACTTTTTAGAGCATATTAATATATTTGTAAATTGTTTTGAAGGCGGTTCTTTTTTTGTTAAAGTTTCAATTTATTAATCCCTATTATTATACATATCCCTCTTCCTTTATGTCGCTTGTTGTAATGTATTACACGTTACTTTCAAATATTTATTAATTATGATGTGAAACTTCTTTGGCAAACCAACTTTTAAGTCTTATTTATATTTATACAAATCTAAGACTTTAGATTTCCGAGACTACGAGGGAAAAATAAATACATGTTACGAATTTAATGAATATGTTTTAAACTTAAACTTTCGTGGTTTATCGACGTTTTTTGAATTTTGTCGATATTCCGACCCAGTTGCCTGTTGCAAAATTGCGTCGTTTGTTTATTTGGCATAACTGAACAAACAGCGAACCAAATGAACAAACTACGCAATTTTTCAAAGTTAAAACGTGATGTCGTGAGTGTAGTATGCCGAAAAATGGATGTGGATCCGGTGAAAAATAAAAGGATTAGACGTAGGGTAGACAGATTCTGCTCCTGACAGCTTGACACAACCGCCTACAGGAGTTACGTCGTAACCACGATCCATGCAACTGGATCGAAATATCATTCATATATATCGTCATTAAAATATTAAAAGTTTAGAAAATAATACAAATAATTTATTTAAATCTCAAATGACGAATTGTAAATAAAAATGCCACGTGTTTTTTGTTAATATTAGAAATTTTCCTGTCACAATGTTAGTTACCGTACTCCTCCGAAACGGCTTTATCGATTTGTACCAAATTTTATATGCGTATTCAGTAGGTCTGAGAATCGGCTACTATCTATTTTTATACCCCTAAGTGATAAGGGTTGTTCACCCTTAAATTTTTATTCTTAATTTTTGGATGAAATTGTTTTTGTCATACAAAAATACATACAACCCTAAATTTTCACCTTTCTATCGTCGTCGTCGTCGTCGTCATCGTTTCAACCGATGGACGTCCACTGTTGGACATAGGTCTCACGTAATGACGTCTACAAGGCCCGATCTTGCCCCGCCTGGCCCCAGCGGCTACCGGCGACCCTCTTTACGTTGTTGGTCCACCTTATGGGAGGACTCCCTACACTGCGCCGTCCAGTGCGAGATCGCCACTCCAGCACCTTCGGTCCCCGACGTCCATCGGTCCTTCGGACTGTGTGCCCCGCCCATTGCCTTTTGAGGTTCGCGATTCGTAGGACTATGTCGGTGTCTCTAGTTCTTCTACGGATCTCTTCATTTCTGATTCGATCACATAGAGAAACTCCATCGCACGCTGAGTAACTCTGAGCTTCCGCATGAGGCCCATAGTCAGCGACCACGTCTCAAAACCATAGGTCATCACTGGCAGCACGCACTGTTCGAAGACTTTGGTCTGCCTTTCTATCACCAACCCCTATTTTTTAATAGCGATATTAGTAATTAGTAATATATAAACAACATTTGCTGAGTCAGCTAGTTGTATTATAAAAATGACGAGTGGCAAATTGAAATGCCACGTGTTGTTTTTAAATATTAAAACTACCTAACATTCTAACGAATTCGCTATTCACGAGTTTCATCCCTAAAAAACTAACCCTCATGCCCCTAAAAAAGATTTACTTCAAAAAATAAATCTATAGACTTAACAAATCGCAGGGCATTGTTAGTCTTTTATTTATTCGATAAGGTCTGTATTGTTTTGTAAATAGTAACTTAATATAATTTTTCTGCTTCAACAGTTGGAATCGGAGACTTGCAAGGGATACGTGGAGCCGACTCCAGCAAAATCACAGACTGATTCAAAAGACATAAAGATAGACAAGGAGAAACCTTTCCTAAACGGTACCAAACAATTTCAATTACTTGTATTATAGACATTGAGGTATCTTTGAGATGATTTAACGGCCTTGCTGGTGCTTTGCAAGCAGAGGTCCAGGGTTCGATCCCCGACGGCGAATTTAAGAAATTCAATTTTATAATTTTTCTGAATCTAAACTGGTGGGTGGCTTCAGCTGTGGCTAGTTAACACCCTACCAGGAAAGACGTACGACCAAGCAAAGATATTTGTGTTCCAGTACGATGCTGTAAATTGTCTCTTAACAAAATCAATGTATCTTTACTCAAGTAAGCCTTTACAGCACTTTTGAATCGTCAACTGATGTTGACATTACTGGCGCACTGCTAGGTACAGACCTCAGTCATAGGAGAGATGGTTTTTAGAGCATACACACACCACGCTGCAACAACATCCTCGGCAGGCGTAGTATACAAGTGGTTAGCATGTTCGACTACAAACATGAGGTCCTGGGTTCGAGTTCCGTGTCCGGCCAATTTCAAATCGATATTGAGTTTTCTACTAAGATTTTCTCAATCTTTGCCCGAAGTTTGGAAAAAATTGGCGGTGTAAACCACCCCCGTGCCTCGAAGAGGACGTTAAGCCGTCGGTCTTAATAGAGAAGTAAAGAATAGAGAGTGCACTTGTGTACTATGCCTGCCAATCCGCAGTGGAGCAGCGTGGTGGGTCTATGCTCTAATAACCCTCTCTCATATGAGTGAGGAGGCCTATGCCCAGCTGTGGACCGTTAATGGGCTGCTACTTACCTTTTTTATATGCGCTATCACTATTGCACTCTCTATTCCTTCACTCTCATAGTCCGATATGACGGCAATCCAACAAGACCTGAGAGAGATTAGGCGCAGGGACGAAGGTTGAACGTGCTCCTTCATGGCACGGGGGCGAAGCACACCGCCAACTTGCCAACTTCGAGCATATACTGAGAATTTCTTAACAGAAAAATCAGTCTTGTATGTAGCTTAACCAGTTGACTTCTAGACCAATAAGGCAGATGTATTTAAGATATTTCATCATATGAAACTGTTTTGTTTTAGGGGAATCGGCATCTTGTGGGCTCAACAGTCTAGCACGCCTCCGGTGTATAGTGCAGGCGTTAGCAAAGGACAACCCTTAGCTATTATTATTAATAGATCTCTTTATATCATAATAATATAAAAAGCTGGTGCTCAATTATAATAAATATTTATTTATAAATTGTTTATTTTATTACGAACATCTCAAGTTGACTACAATCTTAGTTGTCTAGCATTAGAGAAATAAAGAGGGTATAACTATATCAGGAAACAACACTAATAAATACCTTCGAATAATACATATGCATCCTTATACGAATATAATAAAAAAGGAGCTACACATAAATATAAACCTCACGATTTTCGAGAACCAATTATGGCACGAAAAATATTACGCTCAAATATATAGTAAATTTCCTAATGCCATTAAAGAAACGCATAGTATAATAAATAAGCACTAATTTAATTTTTTTTTTCTATTTTGAATGGCTTTCACTAAAAACTAACAAATTANTGGGGACCAAAAGTGCTGGAGTGGCGACCACGCACCGGACGGCGCAGTGTAAGCAGACCCCCCACAAGGTGGACCGATGATATAAAGAGGGTCGCCGGTAGCCGTTGGAGCCAGACGGCGCAAGATCGGGCCTTGTGGCGGTCATCACGTGAGACCTATGTCCAGCAGTGGACGTCCATCGGTTAAAGCGACGACGACGACGATATGTAATAATTAATTGAAATACATGAAGAAAACCACTCATTACCCAAACAAAAGGAAATTACATAAGTGAATATTGTATTCTTGTTAACGCCATCTATGCGTCAATACTCGTAACGCCCTACATGTCAGGAAGACGTCACTGACAGCGGTTGTCATTTGGATTCGAGAAATTGTCAAAAATATACGTTATCGTTATACGAAGAAAGGAAATGCCTACTGGAAAACAATGGTCTGATCGTCGTATACGCAACATTTTGGTCCTTCGAGCCGGATTATGAGAAAATCGTCTCCTCCAACGAGTATGGAAAATAATCTTGCTGAATGGAAATTTGAAGGTGTAAAAATATAATATTGGAAGATTATAATATGGAATAAGGAAGTTCATTATCGTCAAAATGAAAATCAAATCAAAACATTTATTCGCTGAATATGGTATACACGTTATATAGTCCTCTTATTCCACTTAAGTTTGCGAACTTACAGGTTTTTAAATTAAATTTTTAAAATTATTAACGTGAAATTTTACATTACATAATATTAACTCTTATTAGATATAGTTACTCATTATTAATTACAGCTAGTCCCTTTAAATAGTCGTCAACGGTGTTTTAGGTTTTATCGACAAGAAAAGATTTAACTGAATTTTTAAATTTTATACAATTATTACTTTTAAAAAATTATAAGGCATCTTCCTTCACACCTTTTGGAAATTCATTAAAATTTTTAATAGCCATAACGCAAACATTTTTATAAAATAACTTTAATGATCGGAATATGTCTTTAAAGAGTTCTCCCTTCAGCCTTTTGAAAAGGTTTTCATTATTATTTTTTAAATAATGCTATTTCATATATATATAACAAAGGCACAGTCAGAACGATTAACTTCTTAAATTATTTTTTAATTTCTCATTTCGCTCTTATACATTTTTCTGTGCAACAAATAAGGTATTAAAAGTCCTACTTGCTGGTATATAAACACAACTGCAACAAATATAACAATTTGATAAATAAGACCATAAAGTATGGATTTTTTTGTACAAGTTAGTTGTTTCCTTTGGTGTAACCTGTGTTTAAAGTAGCAGCCTATTAACGTCCCACTGCTGGGCACAGGCCTCCTCACTCGTATGAGAGAGTTTTTTTAGAGCATTGACCCACCACGCTGCTCCACTGCGGATTGGCAGGCATAGTACACAAGTGCACTCTCTATTCCTTCACTCTCATAGTCCGATGTGACGGCAATCCGACACGATCGGAGAGAGATCGGGCGCAGGACCGACAGCTTAACGTGCTCTCCGAGGCACGGGGTTGGATCGCACGGCCAACTTCCCAACCTCGAGCAAATATTCAAAAAATCTTAATAGAAAACTCAATATCCATTTTTGAACTGGCCCGACCCGGGACTCGAACCCAGGACCGCATGTCTGTAGTCGAACATGCTAACCACTAGACCAATGAGGCAGTTGTTGTCCAACCTGTGTTTACTGAGGTTGAATATCATCTTTTTTACGCTGAGAAATGCATTTATACACCCGGCTAGCTTCGGGAGTGTGGGTTTCGGCGAGGAGGAGAACTCGCAATACCCTCTAGAACCCAGCGAAACCCTTTTCATCCATTGGTAGAACATCAGACGAGCGCTTGCACATTCCACTCTGATGTTCCGGATGAGTTTTCCGTTTTCTCTCTCTCGCTCGTGGGCCTCTTTTAGCGTGATGACCGTCTCACAGAAAAGGGCCGCTCTCACCCAGCATCTCGCCCTGGAAAGCATCGCTCCTACAACGCTCTCCAGCGAAAGATCCGCGCCAATCAGCGCCACAGAAGGTGATGCTGAGGAGAAGGTTTAATATCTCCTACGTTCGTTTGTACCTAATTCCAATTTCACATGGAAGTCAAACGTTTCACAATGTAATCTACAACAACTTTAAAAGATCTACTACTGAATATATTGACGGTGTTTGTCATCAACTTTCCTAATGGATAAGTAGATTTGTTACCGACGGACAGATTCAAAAGATCTTTCTATGTCTACTTGAATAAAGAATATTTTGATTTCGAAAGATGACCAGATAATAAGTTGTATAAATCTTTCCCTTTTGAGTTATTATTATTAAACGCAATAGGTCTGATGCTAATCTAAGTAGTGGGCGGTACAAAAATAGACCACGACCAATGCAAATAAATCAAAAGCAGTAGCCGATGCGATAATTTTTGGCACTGACATGAAATAGGAGGGATTAACTACTATTTTAAGTGAATGATGAGCATTTCCCAATGCTGACACCTACGTCAGACATTGGCTTGTTCACTTATCCCTTTTCACAGGCGATTGACATGCGGAACTACTTGACGTTCAAGTGTTCTATTTACCTTTGATTAAAAGATTAGAGGGTAAATTATAATTGTGTTACAATGATAAATGATCCGGCCTTTTATTGGATTTTGAAGTAAAACTTCTTGGGGAGTAAGTTGGTGAATGCGTTACGATAAGTGCCATTGTGCGGGCGGAAGTTGAGAAGGAGTTACAAGTTAGTGAAGACAAAAAGAAAGTTACGTTTTACTTCAGTCATGTGTATTATGTATCTGTGAACTTTGTGTTTCCTCTAATCTCAAGGAGTGGATAGACTGACGCTAAACTACAGCGTGCAATGCGTATAAACATTAATAAATCAAATCAAATCAAAAATATCTTTATTCAAGTAGGCATATTACAGCACTTTTGAATCGTCAAATTATATTTTTTTCCCACACTCTGATTCTAATATACGTCTGATGATGGTACACAAAATCGGCTTAAAATCTAAAGTTACGAGGGTTCCTTCGCGCCCCGATCCGAGAAGAACCCACAACAAACTCAGTCGGGTATTTTTTTACCATCATCATTACAATAACATATTAGTTTACTATATTTTAATTAAAATTAGATCAATTCGTTCACTTCCAGGCGTTTCTGTCGTCTAGGTAATCTTGCAACTTATAATACGATTTTACTATCAACTTTCTTTTAACAAAGACTTTCAATTTATTAATTGTCATCTTTAGAACGTCTTGCGGGAGTTTATTATAGAAACGTATACAGTTACCCTTAAATGAGTTGTAAACATATAAGTTATTATACATATATTTGGTGATAAGTACGAATTAATTGAAATACATGCCCAAAAAAGGGCATTACAGTGTGGTCCAAAGCTTTTTTATTGCTTTTGGTCTACTAATTTATTTCATTTATTTATTTTTGCTGCACTTATACAAAGAGAGAATAAAAAAATAAAAAGAGGGCCATATCGCTGGAAGCAATCCTCTCCAGAAAATCTTAGAAATAGTAGTCCAAAAAACTAAAACTTTAGATTTCCGAGACTTAGAAGGAAGAAAAAAGAGAGGGAGAGGGAAGGGGAAAAGGACGATATTTTAGGAATTTAATTCTCATTAAAATATTTAGTGTCGAAAATTAATACAATAAATTATTGAAATCTCATTTGACGAATTATGAATAAATATGCCACGTTTAGAAAAGAGAATTCATGATTTTATTTTATTTGATGAAAAATAGAATGATTAAATAACGACAAGGAAAATTAAAATGCCACATGTTATTTGTAAATATTAAAATGTTACCTAACCTTTAAACGAATCATCATGAAAAAGCTGCACGTCTTCGTGACTCTTGAACTCATTTGAAATGATTTGATTTCTGAACGACGGCAGTAACATCAATGGTTTGGCACCCAAAACCCAAAAATATAAAAAAAAAGAAACGACTTTTAAATTCAATTGTTTTCTAAACGACGATACGACATCGAACGTTTGACAGGTTTTTTTTTTTTTTTATTGCTGACAGTTTAGCGCTTGACTGTGATCTCACCTGATGGTAAGTGATGATACAGTCTAAGATGGAAGCGCGCTAATCTGTTGAGAGGCGATATACCCCTTACGGTTTCTACACAGTATCGTACCGGAACACAAATCTCTTTGTTTGGCGGTAACGTTTTTGCTGGTAGGGTGGTAACTAGCCACGGCCGAAGCCTCCCACCAGTCCAGACTCAGACAAATTAGAATATACAATTTCCTAAATTCGTCCTACCGGGGATCGAACCCGGGACCTCCGCTAGCAAAGCGAATACTCGCACCACTGCGCCAGCGAGGCCGTCAAAATATAGAGGTCCGATAGTTTCTAAGTTGTTTTTACTATATTCATTCACATTTTAGACCTTTCCTGGACTTCCACTAATAATTCAAAACCAAAATTAGCCAAATCAGTCCAGCCGTTCTCGAGTTATAGCGAGACTAATGATCAGTAATTGATTTTTATTTATATACATATATGTTTTACTTCAGTCGTGTGGTCTAAGCACACTCGTTTTTCTTAACAGGGATTGAATTTTTTAGCTAAATATTAAGTCCTTAATCATAGTTGCCATTGTCAGAATTAGAATTGCGTTCATTCAGTATACATGTTACTATAATATGTATGAATCGAACAGGGCGGGACGTTGTTCACTGCCAAATCCCGCCCGGCGGCGTACGCGTCACTACATTCATCAAGCGAAAGGTGGACAAATTGCTCTCCATTATTGATAGTGGGAGGTATAGTTCGCATTTTACATCGCCGACCTTTCGATAACATCACTGGCACTATAGTGAGACTACTAGTTTTGCTAAAATTGATCACAAGATCGATTTTTATTTCGTGACAATTTTACATTTATTTCGTAAATCAACTACGCTGTGACAGGTGTCTTCAGATAGGTATGCCCTGTACAAGACCATAGGAAGCACATTATAGCGAAGTTCGTGGCAGAACAGCGTTTGTGCTAGGTAGATTATACCCTCTGATCTGCAAGAAGAGTAAAATGTCACTTGGCCACAAGGTGACACTTTACAAAACATTATTTCTCACGTCGTATTTCCATACGTCCCAAACTACAGACTGGCCCGTCTGCAGATGCTCCAAAACAGAATCATGAGGATGGCCACAGGACGCCTCGGGTACGTCCGAAACATCGATTTGCATCTTCTTCTTCTCAGTCACATCACTCTTGTCAGAGTGGTCGTGGTTATGTTCCAACGTGTTCGATAGTACACAGTACCCGCCGCACGACTTCCCGCCACCTTTGCCAGCTGGTCGTCAATCGGGCACATTCATGTACTGGAGCGCCCAGGGTGGCCTTTACTTAATCCGTCCATAGCATTGGGGATCTCCCTCGCGGTCTTGTTCCTTCCACTTTCCTCTGTACAACAAGACGTTCTATGGAGTCATTTCCACGCCGATTAACATACCCAAAGAATTTTACTATCAAACTGCGCACTTGGTTGGATAGGCGCTCCTTGATGCCAAGCTCTTCGAGAATGGAGTCATTTGTTCGGAACTCGGTCCGTGAGATTCCGAGCAGCTCTTCCTCCAACACCACATCTCCAGAGCGTCTATCTTGTCGGTTTCGGTTCTTCGTGGGTTTCAGCGTACAGGAATATGGGAAATATCAACGATTTTACGAGTTTAATCTTTGCAGCTTTTGTGATATTTCTGTTTCTCCATATATTTTTAAGTTTGTCCATACAAGATAAGGGCTCCAAAGTAGATATATGACTGTACGGCGTCACAGTTTCCTATTTTGGTTATGTTCAGCAAGATGTTTGCTCAATCGAGAATCATCCTCTTGGTTTTACTGCGATTTATACTCAAACCAAATACTAGACTGACCTGTTCCCTTTTTTATGAGACGTTCTTCCATCCGGCTTCTACTAGAGGCAAAAAGGGTTGCGTTGTCTGCATATCTAACATTGGTGGTTATACGCATAATTATCTCCGAGTAGATGTTAAATAAAAGTGGCGAAATTATGCATACCTTTCTAACTCCGGCGCTAGGATGGAAGCTATTCGAGAAGGCTTCATCTATTTTCACTGATGCAGTTCTGTCTTCGTAAAGGCGTTTAAGATACACGATAAAGAGACATTTTAATACGCTCTCCGAAAATTAGTCCGAGAGAGCCAATAATCAATGGAACCGGCCTCAACGTTCCGCCTAGGACGAAATCACCTAAAAATGTTCTTAACGACCCTGACGACTCGATGACAATCGACAATCTACTTTATCAGGTAGAGTCCGATACCAGCACAAACGTTACACAGCGTCTCCGCCGGCGGAGTCGAAGTCCACGATTTCTGACGTCATCCGTACGTGGACTCCATCCCAGGGACGCTCTTAATCAGGTCCCTCCCCCCTCCCCACTCCGAATATCCGATTTGATGATTGATGATGACGTTACTTTAAGCGACGCCCTTGAAGCAGCGCTTCCATGAGAGCAAGCCCTTTACTCGCACTCGGACAGGGGCGGTCTCCATAAGTTCTCCCCTCCTGTTACACTGTAAAAACCAGGTATCCTGTTTCGTTATCTGTGGACTTTATAATAAGTCTATGAGTAGTCTGTAATTTAGATAAAAGCTTTAGCTCCGGAACAGGTGGGAGGAGGACTTATAGTTACTTGTATATCTAAATGTCCATTAAATAATATTTGCAATTTTTAGACACCCTCCCCTCTTTTCCTCCGACTGCCTCATTGGTCTAGTGGTAAGCATGTTCAACTACAGACATGAGGTCCTGGGTTCGAGTCCCAGGTCGTGCCAATTCGAAATCGATATTAGGGTTTCTATTAAGATTTTCTCAATATTTGCCCGAAGTGGAGAAAAATTTGACGGTGTGATCCACCCCCGTGCCTCGGAGAGCACGTGAAGCCGTCGGTCTTGCGCCTGATCTCTCTCTGGTCGTGTCGGACTGCCTTCACGTCGAACTATGAGAAGGAATAGAGAGTACACTTGTGTACTATGCCAATCCGCAGTGAAGCAGCGTGGTAGGTTTCTGCTCTAAAAACCCTCTCTCATATGAGCGAGGAGGCCTGTGTCCAGCTGTGGGACGTTATAACACAATCTAATCCAATGGCGTATAAACAATAGGACTACCGTGTTGTTTTCTGTGGGTCGCTATTTGTTAAATAAAATTCACGTGGGATTTGGATTCACTTCCCAGAAAAGTCTCATATCTTTAAAGTATACCCTTTTATATATTTCTTCATTAACAATAAAAGACATGACCGAACTATAGAAGGATACAGTTTTAATCCAAGTGTTTCAGGTTTTTTAATAAATTTACAAGGAATTTATCTTTTCTGGGTATTGATACTAATCTAAATATGACAAGAAGAGGCAAAAACACTACCTCGCCAACAGTACGGATACTAGTTTCACTAGCAAAGTTCCTGGGTTTGATTACCAACAGGGTAAATTTAAAACATCTTATTTTCTAATTTAAAAAATACCTTGTGATATGATGCTGTGTAGAAACCATTTACGCCTCTTACGCGCTATCATTTTACACAGCATCATCACTTACCGTAAAATATTTAAGTCTAGTGTTAACCTGTCAGCAATGAGATAATAAAACACAAGGTAAGTTTAAAAAACATTGTAATTAATCAAAATTTAACATTTTACAAAAATATATTTACATTTATAGCAATATTATGTATGTATATCGAGGTAAAAGCTAAAAATTCCAATATATAAAACTTAAGTTCAACTTGGACACTAATAAAAACTATACACTCCTCATATTTTATATTCTGTGAGATTGAACGGACGCTTAACTTAAAAAATATATATATCATTACCTATACAAAATTGTAAGTAGCTTCCTTTAAGCTGGACACACATTATTAACCGATTTTTGAAGTAAAACTTCTATATGCACGATTGACTTTGGGAGTAAACTGGTGAATGCGTGATAAGACCGTTACAAAAAGTGTGATCGCCGAACAAAATAAATTAAAATATTTATATAAAATTATTATATATATTTACCTATTAAGTTTGTAAAATGGTATGGGCACATTGACAATATTATTATATATACAAGGTTATTGCTAATTCCATGTATTCCCTTTAGATGATAGGGGCGACTTTTTGCGATAATTTAAAACTGCACATGCATTATGCAAAAGGAACCATTTTTAGCTGCGGTTTCAAAGTATTTTACAGAAATAGCATCAATTTAAATTTCAATTTTTTTCTGATTTATTAAGACGATTAAACACTGCTTATTTAT
The DNA here is from genome assembly GCA_015832385.1 of Elymnias hypermnestra. NCBI lineage: Eukaryota > Metazoa > Arthropoda > Insecta > Lepidoptera > Nymphalidae > Elymnias > Elymnias hypermnestra. Next base: position 309,508 of record JACTOM010000637.1, on the reverse strand, counting down.
CAATATTAAAATAATTATCGGTCTATATTTTAAAATGCGACTCGAAAAACTATATGATTTACAATATTTCACTGAAATCGATCGAAAAAATGAAAAATATTATGGAACTTGACTCGCAAATTATTTTAAAAACATAACCGTTTTCTTTGCTCTCCAACAATGCATAACAACTAGCAACAGACGAAGCAGCCTTAAGGTACTTTATAATTTCCATAAAATGAATTAAAAACCAATATTCAATGTAAAATAAAACAAAAAATACAAATTTAAAATAAAGTGTACTACCACCATTTTAAAAAAGCTTTTATGTAAGGTTTTTTTGTATTCTTAACTATTTTTATATAGTTTATCTCTCAGAATGCATTTATATGTTATAAAAAAATAGACAAATATAGAAAATGGCTGTTTAACCAAAAAACTACACGTAAATATATATTGCACCAGAAAAGCAATACGACATCGTATAAAATGTGTGTCCAGTTTTTTGTGTGTGCGTATAAAGAGGTATAAATAACCGTGGACGCTTTACATTTTGAACTATTTTCATGTGACAGTATTTTTCAACAATAATGGAACAAATAACGTTTTATTAATTTAAAGATAAGGCAACAAATTTTAAGTCTTCAAAGAGCTGAAACTCCAATTCGAACAGAACGAGTATTTATGATTATAATGAACTACTATATTTATTATCAGAATTTTAAAAGGCGAAGTGCTAGAACCCAAAGCCGAAAACCATGTTAATAAAAATAATAGCAATTGATATATTTTCGACTAGGTAAAATACCGTGAGAATTAATTATAGACAACAGGATAACCTTTTTTGAATTTTTAATCTATAATTTTTTGACACAGAGTAATTTATTTATTACATGAAGACGCGGTGGAGGGGGGGAGTGGGGGGGTAACTAGGAATCTCTACATGTCCTTATCTTTTAATAAGAGAAAGAAAAAATCCATTTTTACGTATTTTGTAAGTAAAAGCAAAGTTCCACAGGATGCCGAATGGTTTTCTTCATTCCATAAAGTAAACTTCGATTTAGATCTTACTTCACACCCATACCTATACTATACGGCATTTTTTTTGTTTATAGATTATTGTTGGTTTTTGAAGTATATTATTATTTTATCTACTTGTTATGTATATATTTTTTTATTTACATAAATTAAATAAAAAGAGAAACTGTATTTAGAATGACAAATTGCATGTTACATAATTAACAAATTTGGAAACGATCCCATTGTATTTGTATAATAATGAATAAATGATTTCGGATGCGGCTCTTCGATTTACAGCCTACTTTCGTGGAACGTGTCAAGACCGTAAAGCGAGGTAAGGAAGTATAACGTTTTGCCGTTAATTAAAAGCATGAAATATGTTATTTTTTATACATTTTACACTTCTTATGTATCCTATGAACAAAGAGGAGGGGAAGGGGGATGGGTTTAAGTTGAGAAATTGTGTATACCCTTACATGGGGGTAAAAGTTACAAAAACGCAAATATTATCTTCATGTAATTAATAAATGGCCCCAAAATATCCGTAACTATTTAATCAAGTACACTTTGAGAACTATAATTTATATCCATTAATAAGCGATCTTTTTGAACGAAACTGTCAAAACACTACAAAGTGGTTATAAACATGTGCATAAATGGAAGACAATATTGTTGATTAAGCAAAAGCAGTGTTTTATGAAAATATGAAATATTCTTAGCTTTATATAGATTTTAACTGATTGAAGGAATGAGATTATTAAAATGGTAAATCCGAAAATGACAATACGGACTTTATTAATCTTCAGAAATTTAAATGGTTTAACCACCTTGTAATTTTTATCCATTTTTTATTATTTTTTCATTAATTTTTTCATTAAATAATGTGCAACAATTTATGATACAGATAGTATTAAAAAAAAGCAAAACTGACTTTGTCAATGTGATTTTTTGAACTGCTACCAAAAAAATCTTGTAAACTGTCGGCTCGAGTTTTTTAATGGATATTTTGTTAAGTTATTATTGATATTTAATATTTTTGCTTGACAAAATACATTTTTTTAACATTCAGATGAAAACCACTAGTTTACATTTTATATGTTCCATGACTATAATCGAGTGAAATTTTTTTGACTTATTTCTCGAAGCCAAAATAGCCGTTCTATGACAAAATGCGAACTTTTTCGTTTTTTTTTTAATATAATGCTCACGTTTGGAGTAGAAGTGGTGGCTAAACAATTTAAATAAGGGTTTAAATCCATGAACAACCGTTATTGTATGTAAAATTAGGTTATATGTATTATTCAAAATAAAAGGTGTCTAAACTTCAAATTAATTTATAATTTGAATAGCGCGAAAAACACGTTCTATTGCAATTGTAATAAAGACGACCGAAGTAACCATTTATTCCATTAAAAATCAAAGATATGTGTTCAATCGCTTTGTAAAAAAACGTCTAGTATAAATAAATACATTTATACAAATCACGAAATAGGCCGTATTGTTTGTCACGTATATTATGTATAAAATAACTTATAAGCTAAATTATATCGCACTAGTATCACTGTTAAAGCCATCACGCGTTACTCAGCAACTCACTGTGGAAATAAAACAATATTGTTAAAATATTTTCAAGCATTATAAATAACTTTTGGTTGCTATAATAAATATAAAATAAAGTAATAAGTACAAATCTAATAACAATAATTAATTTAAATTATAAGTTTGACTATTGTTAAGATTCTACTGTTAAAGACTATTCTTCTTTAATCACAGATCTTCGCAAAGACTCCACTATTAATTTGACTATTTTAACCATCACATTTTATGAAATTTAAATAAAAAAAATGTTTTAAATAAATGATATAGTTTTTTTGAAGTGAAACTTCTTTAGGCTAATTTTTTACGGATGAGACGCGTCGCGAAAATGTGTAGCGTTTATTTATGCTAACCCCTTTGCAAGTTAGATAGTTTTAATATTTATAAGTAACATGTGACTTTTAATTTACCACTCATCTTTTAATAATTCAATATACTATTTTTCATAAAATATAAAATAAAAATGTTCTCTTTTCTAAATTTTAAATTCAAAATAATTAACAATTTCTAATATTGACCAAAATACGTGGCATTATTATTTACAATTCGTCATTCGAGATTTCTTTTCGATTTACTTTAGATACTTTTAATATTTTAATGATAATTAAATTCCTAACATATCTTCCTTTTCCCCTAGCTTTAAGCCTTGGAAATCTAAAGTTTTAGATTTGTATAAATAAGACTTAAAAATTAGTATGCCAAAGTTTCACTTCTGACATGTGTACCTTGTACGCATGCACTTTTATTTTTTTTTATTCAAACCAAAAACCGTGCGTGAAATAATAAATACATGATATAAAACATCTCGTAACATAAACGATTTTTTTTTATAATAACTCTTTTATCGTTTGCTAATATGACCACAGACTTAAACAATAGACAAATGATTGTGGGTGTGTCAAATGGGTGGTGTGTGTAATGTTTTTTTAATTGATTTAATGTAGTTTTGGAATATTTTGATTCAATACTTACTTGGTCAGTTCCCGAGTTGTGAGTGGTCCGGTCAGTCCTGACCGGGACCGAGAACGATTCAGCTGTGCTCTTCGTTCAGCTAGAAAAAAAAACAGCGTCCAGTAACAGGGCACATTCAAATACGTAATATATATTTCAGCATAAAAAAAGTAATCTAAAATGGGCAGCAAGATGATGATTTATAATCTATGGATTGCACTCGAAATAGTTGATATTGTTAAATATTATATATAAAATACACATTCAAATACAGTTTAATAGTAAGTAAAATGAGAAAAAAAAATAGTAAAATCAATTCCTATACCAACTAACTTTTTAAACTCATTACATAGAAAAAAAAGCTTTTAATCCTTGAACTTTGAATAGATGCAGCAGTAAAAGTTTTCGTATATGCGATTATTAATTAAATTATTTTTTTACATTTGAAAACAAGACTATTCCATCAATAACTGTGTACCCGTCAATTAATATAGGACATTTAAAGTAATTCCAATGATAATTCTGTAACTCCCACAAAAATTAAAACAATATTACATCTACAGGATAACCAAAACTCAGATGTAAATACTTCTGAAAGTGCTAAAACAATTATATTTCATCAAGAATGCTATAATAATTCAAAATGATAAGCACATACGAGCACAAAAATATACTACCAAATCGGTCAATGCAACAACATCAAAAGCTATAGCGAAAGTAAATATAAAATAGAAGTACAGTAAAGTAAAGCCTACGTAATAATTTAGCAAATTTAATCCTTTGAACACAAAAAATTATAACTGTAGATTTAAAGGTCAATTAGAGGTCAAGGTTACTAAGATCAAAAAATTTTAAACAAATTTCTTCTGAATGCATAAATTTCTAACAAACAGACAAAATCTTTAAATTTAATGAGAGGATGTTACATGTGACAAGTTTATAATAATTTGGTATGTAACTGACGCATATATCGACGCTGGAAATCAAAGATGTAGTAATCTGTAAATTATTGTTGTAGCAAAACTTTAAAAGTAGTAATATTGGTTTTTTTTATGTAAACTTATATATTACGACAGTTAGTTATTCCAGCGTCAATAAGCACTGTCGTTCAAATTTCGGACTTGGGAGTTGGCAATTTATTGTGGTTATATTGTATCTGCTTTTTGCCACTTAATATTTGCTAATGTATTTTATACGAAAAAAACGTAAATAAGAAACTGAAAAAAGCTATAATGGTCTACAGTTTTCAGGAAAAATTTAGTCTATTAAAAGTATGGCCTATTCTAAGTTTGATATCACGTAAAAGCCAAGACTTTGGGTTATATTCTAGGTTAGACATCTAAAGCTTAATTACTAAATAATAACTTGTCTATAATGTTCGAGTTTTGGAGACGATGTCCGCCTGGGGCGTTGTCTTCCACAGCGCATTGACGATGCCGAGTCTGCGTTATAAAGAACTTATAAGTTCTATTCTTCACAGAGATCTTAATACACAATGTAAGTCTCTTATAATTTAACATATTATATACAATGCGACCTTGATATATTCGTTGTACCAAAGAATTTGATACTTTTACAATTTAAGTTTCTTTAAATAGAGGTTAGATTGGACTACAATGTTTTAACAAGTCAAAATCTTGTTAATAAGCAAATAAGAGTGAAATGAGTATTAAAAAGAATTTAATCTGTTGTGACATTAGATTGTGAATAAAATTATGGAATTAAACGAGAATAATTGATAAAATACGTCACGTAAAGGATAGGATAGAAAAATAGAGGTCAATAACACTTTCTGTCTATATTGTGCATTGATTAAAAATTCGTTATGTATTCGTTTAGGTAAATTTCTCTTTCGGGCATATTCTCTAGAAAAATTCGAATTGAAAAATATGTTTTATTAAAGTTACGATTGTGATAAGAATATCAAAAGCTTGTTAAACATTGGAGATATGTTATACTTAAGGTAAATGACACATTTGTATTCAGTTCTAAAAACGTCGATTAGCTCTCATTTGCAATGTAGTCGGAAACACTTTTGCTATTATGAAATATAAAAGAATCTACATTCATTTTCCAATCTTTAAATCCCTAATAATATTACACTTCAAAAAATATGCGATACATTTAAATCTGACGATTTAATGATTGCACAATTCTTTTTACAAAATACCCAAAAATCAGTAAAAAATCAAGCATAATTTGATAATAAATTAAAAATTCAAGAAATTATTATAATGTATTTCGTGAATAGATTTTTAATTACTATAAAGACAAACTTTTTTAACATTCTAAGTAATATAATTATATATAGATCTAATATATAAACACAGATACTCTCTATTAAATAAAAAATACGCAATAGCAAACGTGCAATAACATAAAAATACTAAAAATTTATAGTGGCTTTGCTTTAACTGTGAAACCCATACCTGCAATTCGGTGCAAAATCGCTTGCACCAAACCTTGATCTTCCTCATTATCCTCTAAATGAAGTGCGTGCAAAATTGAATCTTATGTTTATGTGACAAGTGTAATACTACGGTACAGTGAATTTTGTAAATTGAATTGAATGCTTAAATTAATACGACTTTATTTAACCACTACGACAAAATCTTGTATTAATATTAGAACAAATGCGATTAATTTGTAATGTAAAGCTTACATTGAACTTTTATAAAAAAATATTTTTACGTTCTTCTCCTTGGCGTTATCGAGGGGAACTGCATATAATAAGTCAAATCGTGTTTGGACATGTTTATAAGTAGGTTACATCAATATCAACGCACATCCTGGTGCCACCTTAATATGCCGAGGAGGACCACCTAGGGGGTTTTAGTGGGTATAATCCTACATCACCTGGCCCCAAGAGGCAGGGTATTTTAAAAAAAGTTTCCCCCAGTGAAAAAAAAACCAAAGGGTACATCAATATGTATATGAATTTCATATTTTATATAAGAATCTTCATAGATTATGTGGGTGATAATATAATAAAAGTTGAATTGTATGAACGTACCTCCCGCTGCTCTAGGGTTAGCCTTTTTTCTGGGTCGCTCTCGACTAAACGCCGAGCCGCTTTGTAAGGCCTCCATTAAACTGTAATAAATAAAGATAATATACAGAAAAGTGTCTGCAATAAACGCTTTAATACTAGAAAAATAAATAAACATGTCTTACGGCTTAGTGCTAACTGTACTAATGTATATGAATAAATAAAGGTGAAGTGTGTTTATAAGGTTAAAATGGCTTACTAAATGCGTATTTACACTATATCGATTTACACGATATCCACATAATTTTAAGAAATATGTCAAAAACATCTTTTTACAAAAGGCATATTATAATGTTGAAGGTTATTTATGCGATAAAAATGTTTGGACTTGATTCCAGTTGCGCACAGAAGTAAAAAAATTACCACACATAACATATAGGTGTATGAAAAATAGATCACCGCTTCTCAGAATTGCCTGATATGCAGAGAAATATTCATGAGAATCGATCGAGCCATTTTAGGGGAGTTTGGCAACACGAGAATTTTATGTATTAGATATATGTTTATATAAAATTCAACAATATTTCTACCTATATCCATTGTAACATACAAAACTTTCTATAAAAGAGTAAACGTCCAGTTTTGTGCCAGTTTCTTCTCAGCAGATTCTATTCAGAACTATCCGAACCGGTGGTAGATTTGTTACCAACGGATATACTACTGAAGATTCAAGTGCTTTTTGAGCCTACTTGGGTATACTGTGAATTAATAGTAAGGTTTGAAGTATTAGCTAGTGTATGTTACCTGTCCATAACTCCGTCCTGTGCTTGTTCCATATCCACAAACTGTTTGTAGCGGTGCTGCCTATCTCTCCTTTCCCTCTCAGCCTGCGCACGAGCTTCTCTTGCTCTTCTCGCTCGTTCTTCGGTTTCCCGCGCGACTACATTTTCTTGATGGGCGGTCTATAAAATTAAAATACAATACAAAATACTTTATTGCACTTTACACAAATACACACTCTTAAAACATAATTAGTATTGTGATCTCTTATAGGCGATACATTGTGTGAAAATGCTCAATCATAGGAAATTGTGGTGCACAAAGTATTAGTAAATAAAAACATTGAAATCGAAATAAATACTTAGATATTATACATAATAAATAGCCGTATACAAATTGTAACATTAACAGGAGGAAGTGTAACCAAATTAACTAAATTAGTTAAGAGTATGGTTACAGTAAATAATCCATTGGTGATGCAATTTATGCAACTACAAGCTGACAAAAGATATTTGAACTGGAATGAATGAAAAATATGATATTTTATTAATTATTATACATTTCAACAAGATCTATATAGGGAGAGAATGTACTTTAATACAACCAACATTGGAGTTTACTTTGATATAACAACTGAAAGGACTTTGAAAACATTGCCAAATACAAAAAAAACACTTTCCATCTATATTCAGCATTGATTAAAAATTCGTTATAATTTTGTATTACTCTTACAGGAAATCTTAGACGATGTTGAACAATTTGTTAAATCAAAAATTGGTGATATTGACAACCGTTATAGTAAAGTCATACTGCAATTTTTAATCAGTCATTTTTTTTATCTTACTGCGAAAGCATCTTTGAAGGTTTTGATGTCTGAGAAGAACTCTTCCAGAGTATACTTGTGAGGGTCGAAGACGTAGTACTCGGCCAGCTCAGTATACAAAGCTTCCATCTTCCTGAACATCGAGTGTAAGAGGTCACACTGCTCGCGGGCCTCGTTAGCGAAATTCTGTTTTTTTTTATTAAGGCATATTATATACCTATATGAGCTATTTAAAATTCTTAAAAAAATAGTTAATAAATTAGTTCGAAAATTTAACAAAGTTACATTTTTTATAATGTACACTATCTGACCCCGCAATCATTGTTATGCTATATAACAACTAAATTTTTTATTAAAAAAATGTTGTTTGCATTTTTGAATGTTATATCATAAAAAACAACAAAACAAAACAAATTCTACAATTTAAAAAAAATTTATGTATTAGATATATGTTCGTATAAAACTCAACAATATTTCTATCTATATCCATTATATGTTTCGAAACCATCCAATCGTTACGCCCAAACCATTAGAAAGGCAATAACGCGAAGATGGATCGAGATATTGAACAAGAACAATAAAAAAGTTAAATCCTATGCCACCTAGCACGAACATCTAAAGAATCATTAGAGAGATTGAAATCTAATAGTGGGAATTGAAAAAGGATACACTCATGGTTTCATTGAACAGATCGTCGGGACTTTGAGGTACACGCGAATTATTAAGGTCTGTCTCCAAAGCTTTGATGTCATTATCCATCTTCTTTAACGCTTTTTGGAGATTCTCCATGGAGACACGAGCTGCTCTGTAAATAAATCATTACCTATATTTAAAAAAATTTAATGAAATAATAAAAAAATATTGTTGTTAATATTTACTTAATAGAAAACCGGACAGACGTGGTGTCCTATTAAAAAAAAAAGAGAAAATCGCCTATTATCAAAACTGTCCTAAGACTAATTTGAAAAAATCTTCGGCCATCTTTAATATGTACAGAGGTCATCAGTAAGGAAATCTTTAGGACAGATCAACCATCTTTATCACCAATTCAACACGTAGCATTATAGCAATTTATATTAATCCTTTAAGTAGATCTATACTATAGCAATAGTAAGAACCAATATTAATTATATTTAGAAATTCAATTGCGGTTGAATTACGACAATGCAGAACTTGGAAGTATAATTTAACAAAAAAGCAACGGCCCCCTACATGTCAACGGTTACCTTGTTTTTCCGTTTATTCATTACTCCATTGATCAGCACAGCCTTTCGGGTTTTTCTTAATTATATAACTATTAAAACGTGATACTTAAAAAACACAAAATGTAGTACAGTAACAAACATTTTATCTTCGAAATTCTATACTTTACTCTTTATACGTAGGGGACGTAGATATTCAAATGGATTATATAGATATATACCTGTCTATATGAGGCATTTCCTCAGCGAAAGACAGTGCGTCGGGAAATTTACTCTCTATCGTATCTACTAAATAATGTAGGAGTGTTTGTTTGTTTTCCAGATCTTTCGTCGATGTTAACTGTAAAAAAGAGTAGAAATAAATTCGTTAATTATTGTAATAAAATAAGATTGTCTTAACAACTAAAGTTATTTTTATTTGTCATATCACTCTCGTCACAATGGTCCCGCAAATTGACTTTTTGAATTAAGAAACATAACGAATTTTCAATTTATTTCAAAATGTATTTATAAAAAAATATTCATAGATGTAGCTAAAAATGATTTACAAAAATTAATTAGTTATGTACAATTTTTTTTCCATAATTAAATTTCGATAAATATTCCCCAATAAAAAACGCGCAACGTTTGGTCACCATGTCCTTGACGTTATAACGGTATATATTTACGGATATATTAACAAAAACATCGAAAGGGTTTAAGCAATGAAATTCAAAACACTATAACTGCGGTGTAATATTGTGTGGAGAAATTGTCATTGTGACGTCACATATACTCGGGTACTGTCAGCGCGTTTTGTTATAAAAGTTATTATAGTTTATTTATCTTTTCATGTATCCCAAAATCTTTATAAATGTTTTAAATAGTCAAGTCCTAGTTTCCCATATTACTTCTTTCAGAATTATTAAACATTAAAAATATATAAACGCTGTCATATTTTTGAATGGTAAATGTAACATGTTGAGCTTTAGTGTGTGTGCGTGCGTGTGTGTGTGCGTGTTCGTTTCGTGCGTGTGTGTGTGTGTTCGGTGTGTGTGTTTGCAGGTATGTATGCCTGTCTGTTTTACATGTATGTAGGAGAACAAATGAAATCGTCAACCCCACTCCGTTGTGATGTGATAACTTCAGCTAGTAAGCGGATAAGAAAATCCACTTACTTCCTACACTTATCCACCTACTTGTTACACTTATACACTTACTTTTGTAAGAAAACTAATCTCAAATCCGTAAGCTCCGGCATTATTTGAACCGGTATTCATATAATTGCCCAACAGGAGCAGCAATTCTAATATTTTCGCGAACTTTCGACTTGACTTTACTTCCTCACACGCTGCTGTGCCGGATACGATATCCTGAAATATATAAAATTTCAATAATAAATACAATTAATTTAAAACTATTATAAAAGATTTTTATCTTTAATCCTTTTTCAAACTACTAAAATTTACATTACCTTGATAGTGAATTATAGTAGTTTCAGAAAGAGTATATACATGACTTTGTTAATTAATAGCCTTTATATAAATAAATTAGACATTGAATTTGATACTTTAAGATACATCGAGAAAATTATTTTATTAAAGAAATATTCGTCTACTAGCGAGATGAATATGTACTTACCGGCTTAAGTTCAGATATGATTTCGCTATAGTGCTCTCTGAATGCTAAACTCCTTAATCTTGGCACTAGTCGTTTAATATCTGCTACTGTAGCGGCGAATTGCTCTCCTTCCGTCAATTCCTCGCTTTTACATTTCAAATCTGCGAGCTTCTTCAATTGATCCGCTGGTGGAAGGTACTGAAAAGGAAACCTTATAATTACATCATTCAATCCATATAGGACAGATATAAAATACCAGTTCCTTATGCTCCAATAAAGCGAGACATTGTCGTTCATGAAAGAGGAGAGTTTGTTTGTTCAAATTTTAAGTCCATTGCGAATAGTTTTGGATATAACATGATGAGTGTGTGAGTTTAGTAGTCTAAAACAGATGGTTTTATCACATCATTGCCTTTCTAATATGGCTGGCTTGGGTCACAATAGTTTGATGTTTTGAAAGTCTATAACAGACATTGGTGGAAATAATTTTACATATGTATATATTTATTTACATGTTTAAATTAATGTAAAGATTAAAAAATATCATCTGAAATAATATTATACCATCTTATTAATAAAAATATAACTCTATTTCATTTTTATATTCATAATATATACAATTTGTAACTGATGACAATAATGTTTGGTCTCAAAGTAACATTTTGACTACAGCTCGATCCCTCTATCACATGTGTCAACTACTACTTGATATGATACGATAGTATTGTCTTAACTCGGTATAAGCATCTCTTTCTTTTTAAGTTATAATTTGTTTTATCTATTTCGCTTCTTGGTAACTGTCGTAGCAAAATATGCGTAAAGATAACACCAGACAATGTCGCATCGAAGTTAGTTTACTTTATTTGTGGTATTTTATAATCTGTGAGTGTTTATTAGTAATTATTTGTGTTTGATTACATCAGTGATGTGAATAATAATGAAAACCTTTGAGATAAGTTTTAATTTTTAGGATATGAACTTATAAATACAAGACGGACATTTTTCACTATCTCAATGTTTAGCGCAACATGACGCTACACCAAACTCTTAATTTAATAATCATAAGATAACATTGTATAGTATAACTATTAGCAAACATAAATATTATATCATTTAGTAGTCTTCCATGAACAATTAAGTGCCAAGAGCCACTTTAGCGTTATTCGACCCGCGGGACAATCAACACAAAAACATCCGAACGGAGAAATGCAGGCGATTGTTATTTCCGTTAACAAGCGGTTAATAACCTTTAACACGAACGGGCGTTACATATCCAAGCAAGACGACTCAGCCTCATTAAATTTACATGCGATATGCACCTAAAGTTTTCACGTCAGAACATATAAAGAAACTTACCTGTATTAACAAGTCAAGCACATCAGCTGTAAGTACTGTTGTGTCGCATCGTAGAACACAAGTCCTTATATGTTCATAGGACATGTGTTTCAAAGAACCACCCAACAATATTGAAAGGTTTTGTGCAGCCTTGCTGTCCAAAACCTTGAGGTCTTTCACTTTTTTAAGCGTATGAACCCTGAAATTAGAAAAAAATAAAATATACAGATACGCCGAGAGTCAATTCTGATAAAACTAGCTGACCTGAATATCTGATATACTTTTTAATGAAATACTGTTAGAGAAAGTATTGATCCACATGAACTATAATACATATGTAATTGGATCAGGAATAATACTGTGTTGTATAAAATAGATTGGTAAACAACATATTTTTGTAATACATAAAAATGGCTATTGTGTGTTATTCTTTGGAGATAAATATATACTGTAGTCGACTTTTTTTGTGGATCTTTTAAAGATATACATTTTCGTGTCACATTAATTTGATCTATCTCGTAAGGTTTAGCCAGCATTTACGATTTTAACTCAATAAAAGGTGTTTGTCATGGCATTGCATATTAAATCTTTGAATTTTTCGGATTTTTTTTTGTATTATAATATTTATAAACGTTCCTCTTAAATTACTCTATCTTTTGCTAAAACCCGAATTAAAATCTATTGAATAGTTCAACTGATCTAAACGAACAGACATCTGAATTTACTTCATTTTATACTAAGTGAATTTTACATGTATAACTGAAAAACTTACTTGTCTACTGAGTCTTCGTTCCTTTTGGCAACAGGTTTACTAGAAAATTTCTGGGCCAATCCAGTGAGTATATCCGGTGATGCCAGTTTGTCTTCTTGAACCTAACAAATAAATAATATAATAGCGAATAAAAATAATAATAGATAAGCGAATGCACGCAAGTTATTGTAACATTTAAATATTTGGTTAACATTTATTTTAGTTATTATTTAATTAACAAAATAATAAAAAAAATACTTAGATCTTATTCATGTCCAAGACTTTATTGTGATAAAGTATTGTATATATTCAATGCAATATATCACAGATAGATAGATAAATACACGAATAAATTATTTGTATTTTATTCTTGAGAAAGAAAAGGTGATTTTTTTTTTTAATATAGTCTCACCGTAACCCAAAAAGCTTTTTCTGACATCTTTTGTGGCACAATGGTCTTCCAGTTTGCACGTTTAAGTGGACCTTCCACTTCCCATTTCTTCTTCGGTTTTAAACCGTGAGGTAAGACATCTGGTTGGGGCTGAAAAATTTGAAAATAGTTGCTTTAAGCTTATTGCTATATGAAACAATAAAAATGATATTGAAAAAAAACTTTTTTAATCTTTAAATTGTGCTCACATAGCAATATGATAAGACCAGTAGAAAAACTTACTTTTATTTATTATAACAGGCTAACAATTGACTATGATCTCACTTGATAGAGGGATAATAAAGTCTGTTATGCTAACCTACATGGTGATTTTTTGGATTTGAGGTCTCCTAGTCCACAGATTTACCAAACATAAGAAAGCCTTTGTTCACTATATTAATTTACCAGGATAGTATCTTCTTTAATTGATTATCTTACCATTCTTGGCATCATAGGGCCCATCATGCCAGGAGGAGGTGGTGGTCGTGGCCCCATACCCATCATAGGTGGCGGGGGTGGTGCTGGTGGTCCCATTCCAGGCATTGGCGGTGGTGGTGGAGCTCTGGGAGCACCAGGTAATGGCGGTGGTGGTGGCACTGGGAGTCCACCGCCTGAAATATACCAATATAAATATATAACCATAATGTTAATTTGTTGCAAAATTTACATAATTTATTTTCATATAAAAAGCGATTGGCCAAAAATTTTATTTATTTATTTCAGAAAAATTTCAAATTATGTAATTTAAATTATTTTAAGTATATATCGCGTAGTAAATAAGTAGCAAAACAAAAGTGACAATAATGTTAAGAAATAAAGAAATTATAGTAGATTGATTTTAGTTCTTAGAGTAGGCTATTGCACTTTAATAATAGGTTAAGTTTATTGAATGTATTATATACAAACACAATGCATTATTAAAATATAAGATTGACGCCGGAAAGCGAACACGTTGTAATCCGCAAAAAATGTTTTAATAAAACTTTAGAATAATGCCGAAAACGTTGATCTTTTTAGCAATAAAATATAAATATAGTGTCCAAAAATGTAACTTTTACAATTAAGATAAATACAGAACTTTTTATATCTCTTTACTGAAGATTTATTGATAAAAAAATTTGGATTTGTGGGTTACTAACTTTTACATTCCAGCATCAATATGTAACGTAAATTAGGTTCTAATATCAAAGAATATTGACAAAATCAACTATTTACAGTTAATTATATATTTAATTGATTATTGTATATGTAATTTACTATAGAAAACCAAAAATCGTCCAAAATTATCTTGACTACCTTCAAGCACAAATTAGAAATATAACTAGTATTAACAGTTGTAATTTTTTACTGTTAACATTATTTTATGAATGTAATTTTAATTTGTGAGATGCATATTATTTAATATTGAATATATTAAAAAATTAAAAACAACCCACCTGGCACCATAGGCGGGGGAGGCGGTGGGGGAGGACCCCCTCCTCCTGGAAACACACACCATAAGTGTTATAGTGCTGCATGCATGTTATAGTGAATTAATTATAATATTTAAATACATAATTCCGTGCAAAATAATAGTGAAATAGATAGCTTAAATTGAAACACATAAATAAAAGCCACATCTTCTTGTGACATCAAAATATTTTGGTCGTTTCAAACAAGATGGAGATGTTTTAACAGTTTTATTGAATTGTAATTGGAAATAACACATATGTCAACAATGTATGTAATTGATCTTTTAATTTTTTTCTAAAAATACTTCTGTCTAAGAGAATGATTCTTTTTTTAATTCCGCCATTAAAAGCGTAAACGGCACCGTTCAAATAGCACACAGCAGTTTTATTTATGAATCATAAAATGTATTTATATTTAACCGCTTGACCTAAAGCTAGTAAGGTGACATTTCAGTTAGTGTATGCATATATATTTCATGCTGTAAAGCATATTGTATTTCGCAATTACAATATATTTAAAAGGGCGAACGATCTTACCTCCGGGCATCGGAGGGGGAGGGGGTGGTGGAGGTCCTCCAGGGCTTCCTATCACCTGCGGATAAATGTGTATATTTGAGTGCATCTGTATGTCTGTATATTTCATCAATTTTAAATAAAAATTCTAGGCTCTCTTTTCAACTAATTTTAGTTCTTTTCTAAAAAAAAAATTAAAATGATATATTCATAAAACATAGAAATATTATGTTAACCTATGTGTAATTTCATAATGTTAGAAAAATATTAAACATTAAATGTATTATTACCTTTGCAATAGCAGCTATATTTCCTTGTGTGACGCCTCCAGGGCCGGTGGGCGCACTGGCTTGTTTAAGACGATCTTCTAAATGTGCTGCTCTAGCTTCAGCTTCTTGCCTCGCTGCAATAGCAGCTTCCAACTTTGTCTTCAGTTCCTCCACTTTACGTTCCTCCTCCGCGCGTGATTTTTCTAGAAAAAGACATTTCCTTATAACTCACTATATCCAATTTAACGAGACCTTAAATAATTACATATTATTCCGTATTTATATTTTTGCATCATAATCCCAGTCTTATTTTATTGAATAAAGTGGAATAGCGGAATTGATATTCATGTGACATCAGCATATTTTTAATGAAGGTAAAGCAAGTTTTTTCGTGGTCATCCACTTTCTCTAAAGCTTCGAATCAGACTGCTGCTTTTAAGATGTTGAAGTAAATCAGGATACTCAAGGTAGTCGGTAAAAGTCTTGACTGAGATTTTTTTGCGAATAGAGAGTGAGACTGAATTGTTTAAAACTATCAAGCAGCATATGGTACGTACTGTCTGCTACAAATAATATTTATAGGAAAAAAATTTAGAAAAGAAGGAGAGTGTGAAGAAGATAACAATGGTAGATATGGTGAACAAAGGTGGACTAGCATAAAAACAGTCAGTGAACTGTTCCGGTTAGCCATGGACAGATAGAAGTATGAAATACTGCAAACTTCAGTAATAGAAGAAAGAAGCAAACGGATAACATAACCTTGTGATTATCATCATCCACACTTAAATAATAAAGTGAAATTACGCGAAATCGTGACATAAACAACATATTTAATGACTCACCTATTAACCCGTCAATCAAAGGTTGTACATCGATATTAAAACGCTGCGTGAGTCTAAAGTCAGGGTCGTAACCGTTTCTGTGTAGGACAATTTGGGTAATACATTCTTCTATTAGTTTGTAATGTGCTGGCCTGAAAAAAATTGAAATGTTAATATATATATAGTATAAATAGTAGCTGTATAGCTTAGTAGTTAGATTTACTAAAGGTAACCGAATCTAATCTTATCTTGTCTTATGAAAAGATTAGTAGAAGGCCCATCCCCTTACTCATTGTAAAGAAGACTTTTTGAAGCATAAATGTACTGTGTTGCTCCACTGTGGGTTTGCAGGCTAAACATATCGTGGAAATGTTCCAGGTATGTGCTCTCATAGACAAACGGACTTCCACAGTCTTCCTTTGACTTACCATAACAAATTTTCTTTATGTAACTTATTTATAGTAAAATTTCTTAACATAATAAATATATAACAATAAACAATACATAACTTGTAATCTTTTCAAGTTCATCTATCGGCTATTTGCTGAGTTTACTAGACGAAAATAATACATATAAAAGCTGAATTAATAAATAATGAATACTTTGAAAAAAGTCTGGAAAATTACAAAAAATATTTTTAAGCGATCTAAAATTGCAAAAAAATTGAGAAATTTGGAAGATGAAATGAAAAGAAACTAAATTAAAATACATATAATATTTAGGTGTCAATACTAATGAGAACTCTTTTGTCCTTTATCGATGTCTTTACTTAGATTAGTTCAATCAATGCTAAACCATATTAAATTTAATATAAACGTCCTTATATTGTCCATATTTCAATGTTTCTAAAATTAAAAGATATAGAGATTTTGATTACTGGTACAACGAAAAAAGTCTATTGGGGGTAGTTTATAATAATTACCTGATCTCTTCATCATCCCTTATGAATAGCAAATGCTGCAGTATTGACAGAAGATATGGTTCAGATGGTGTGTCCAATACTAAGTTTTTAACCAACTCAAAGCAGTCATTGATGTCGTTGAAATCCACTCTAGCAAAAGAGAACATATAATATAAAAGGTTAAAAGAATAATTAGAAAAATGTATTAGAATTGTCAATTTTGAAAATATATTACATGATTTTTTGTTAATTGTTGAGGCCTTTCGTTTTCTCATTTTGTTGGTCAAGCTGTTATAGCATTGTGTAACCGTAATATAACGGGCCTGAATATACAGTATTTCTGAGTTTAACAACTTTTTCTATCCCCTAGAACTGCCTTAAAAATATCTCTTTACGTAATGAATACATTCACTAATATCAAAGAATTATTTCAATCGATAACCTTTACATATTGCATTCTGTCAATTAAAAGTAAGTAAGTAGCATCCCATTAACGTCCCACTGCTGGGCACAGGCCTCTTTTTATATGCTCAGCAGTGAAAGTGGTTGAGGGATGGTATCTTCATTCTTAAGAATGTCATCTTACAGTAGGAGGCATCAGAGCGGGAGAGGGAAGCTGCAGTTGAGGCCACCTTTATCCGTAGGAGAAGGCCAGGAGCCAGGAGACGTGCCTTTGCGAGTCTCCTTCCATTCTGAATGGTCGTAACAGACGACGTCCGGAGACCCAGAGCGCAATGTCCCCACTGAATCTCTAGTACTTCTATTCAGGACACTGAAGGTCCTGCTGGGTTTTAGTGGGTATTCTATTCTTTAGCGAGTCCCACACTCCTAGTTGAAAGTATGACTTTCAGCTGGGGTGCGTTAATGCATTTACCACCGAGAGCAAAAAAAGGCCTCCTCACTCCGAGGAGAGAAGATTTTGATTATTATTTTTGAGAGCATAGACCCACCACACTGCTTCAAGCACTTCTGTCAATTATTCCCACTAAATTCTAAAAAAAAATTCCACAATTCGATAGTTTATAATATATATTCGATAGGATATTATGTCTCAATAGACTAAGTCATATTATTGTTTTTAGATGCTGCGCAACAGGATTTATTTAAACGTTAAAACGAATCGTAATCTATACTGACTTAAATTATCCACAAAACCTCATTGAAATAAATTACTTGGAAAATAGACTAGTTTTAAAGTCTCTTGAGGTTCGCTACGTCAACGTTGGTCTATATTTGGAATGTACCTGACGTCATCAAATTTCGCCAAATACTCCTCCTGGTCTGCAGCCGCGTGAGTATCAAATACATTCATTTGTATTTGCCGACCGCCATCTTCAGCACCAGCTCGTAAATCATCTGTATAAAAAAACCATCGATTTTACTATTGCCCAAATACCCACTTTTATTTATTCTATTTACCTTAAAGGTCTCGTCTGCGAATTGATGCTAGTTATGAAGTTTTCGTTTCGTTAAAAGAATGCCTAGGTTCGATTACCGGCACGGCAAAACGTAATATCTAATCTGTTTTGGACTGGACTTTTAAGAGTCTTCGGCCACGGCTAGTTACCTTACAAGCGAAAAATTTGCTTTATGGTATGATGCTGAGTAGAAATGATTAAGAGCTAAATTACCTCTAACTAGGTAAGCGCATTACCACCTCCGCCTAGATCACAGGCAAAAAAACTTAATTGAAGTGAAACTTCTTTAGGCACATGAGGGTACAATTTCTACGAATGAAACGCGTGATTAGCGTCACGAAGATGTGCAGCGTTTGAAGGTTATTTAGTTTTAATATTTACAAATAACATGTCGCATTTTAATTTGCCACTCGTCATTTAATAATTTATTACACTATTTTTCATAAAATAAAAATATTTTTCTAAATTTATTTTCTAAAGTGCAAATTAAAAAACAAAATTTAATTAATAATTTCCAATAGTGACAAAAAACACGTGGCATTTTTATTTACAATTCGTCATTTGAGATTTTAATAAATTATTCGTATTAATTTTCGACACTCATAATATATAATGACATATATCCTAACATATCTTCCTTTTTCTTTCCCTTTAAGTCTCCGAAATCTAAAGTCTTAGATTTTTTTTAATTTAAAAAACACTTAAAATTAGTTTGACAAAGAAGTTTCACTTCTGGCATGTGTACTTTTTACACACGCACTATTAAATCAACAATACAATGTCTTACATATATTGCGAAACAATTCGATATTTGATGAATTTAATTGTTATTCGTTGTACCAAAGAATAAAATTTTATTTTAGAAATCAATTACATATAGATTAGTAGGTTGTGCTATAAGCTAGATTTTAATAAAATTAGTATCCATTTAATATACATAGTTTTAGTTTAAACAGAGATAATTATAAAAAGTAGCTAGCTACAAGAAGCGTAAAGGTAGTCTTTTCGTATTCCGAAGCATAGCATTCACCGAGTATTTTATTTATTTATTCATCAACCAGCATAGTATAGTGCAGTTTTGAACAAGGGCCTGACAATCATAAACTCACCTATTAAATCATAAAGTCCTGTTCTCATGAATTCGCTCCGCAAATGGATTCTAAATTCTAACTCCTCCGGTTCCGTGATAATAGCATTCATCAGTTGCATGCAACCGTTCTGTAAAATGTAATAATAGAAATATAAAAAAAATACTACACTTAATTAACAGCTTTTTAACCGGCAAATGTATTAAATCAAGTCAAAATCAACTCAAAATATCTTTATTCAAATAGGCATATTACAGCACTTTTGAATCGTCAAATAATATATATATTTATTCTTTTCCACTCTAATTCTAATGTACGTCTGATGATGGTACTCCAGAACGACTAAAAATCTAAAGTTACGAGGGTTCCTTCGCGCCCTGATCCGAGAAGAACCCACAACAAACTCAGTCGGGTATTTTGTTTTTGTTACCGTCATCATTACAATATCATATAAGTTTAATATATTTCAAATCAAATTAGAGCAGTTCGTTCACTCCCATGCGTTTCTATCGTCTTAGTAATCCTGCAACTTATAACACGATTTTTCTATCAACTTCCTTTTAACAAAGACCCCTTTCACTTATCAGCAATCTCTCTAAACCAAAGGTTGCCTGGAAGAGATCGCTAGATAGCGATAATTATATTTACTCTTTTTAAAATGTTATTTTGTGGTGTACAACAGTGTTCTCTCTCTCTCACACACACTTTGAATTTATTAATTGACATCTCTAGAACGTCTTGTGGGAGCTTATTATAGAAATGTATACAGTTACCCTTAAATGAGTTGTAATCTTATGCAGCCTAGAATTTATAACAAGTTTGATGTTTTTCGCAAGTTATATGATGTATATACACTCTTTTTATTAAAAGAGTCAATGTTTTTATGTACATACAACAAGTTTTCTAATATATATACGCAGTGAACTGTCATTATGTTAACTGCCTTGAATTTGTTGCCTGGTGTTATTAGGCATAGTAGTACAATTTTATCTGTAGTTTGTAGTTATCATTATTTACCTTTAAACTCTCCGGAGCCTTAGCGACCAAGCCTTCAATGATTGGTAGAAACCGAGCCTTGCGATTCGATTCACCAGCCATAGTGATTGCTTCCAATACTTTCTCGTGGCCATTTGGAATAAGACATATAGCAGCGAGCACCTGAAATATACAGGCATTTAATATTAAAAAAATATATATAGAAATTTTCATAGAATGTGGAATAAATCGTCCTTAGCTCGCACTTCTACTAGGTATGAAAAAATATAAATGTGTCTGAAGTAGGTAATAATAAAAGATGAATTTGAAATGAATTGCAAAAAACTAAAGTATGGACACTACTTAATGAAAGATGTTAATGAATAGGGGAGTTATTAAATGAGAACGCGTTTTTAAACATATTTTGTAGTCAATATGTTTTCTATTTATATTATAAAACTAAATTAAAGACAAAATCGTCAATATTTTAGGAAATGGATGTAATATAGAACCAACTCGTGAACTATACCGAATGGATTCTGAAATAGGGAACATGGTTATGAACTAGATATGAATAAGTGTTAACTAAGTATGAATGAGCGTTAACCAGGTATGACAGAGCGTTAACTAGGTATGAATCAGCTTTAACTAGGTACAAATAAGAGATTAAGAGAAATACATATGACTAAATGTGTTATTATTTTAATTGTCAATATAAAACGTAAGAAGTAAAAACTATGATTTATCAATATTTTTCTTTGAATTTAAAAGAAATACAGAGTTAAAAAATCAACCTACTTTTGCAGCTTCTAAGGCGCAATGTGGTTTTCTTGCATCTAAACTTCTAGCGAGGACGGGTAATGCTTCTCTGCATTCGAAGACAGCGCGAATACCAACTGTATTGTTGAGTATCGCCGATAAACATCTAATACACTCATATTGCACACGGTCATAACGCGAATCGCTGAAAAAAAAAGAAATATCTCGGTCAAACCATCTTGTTTTCTAGGGGTTACATTTAAACAACATTCAAATAACTAGAATATTTTATATACACAACTAAAATATTTTAATTAAGTTAATTATTTATATTTAATATAAATATCACAATGCCCCAAATATTTTCTTTCTATTTTCCTTGTTAGATGGTAGTTGGTAAAAATATAAAACCATTGAAATATTCATTCCTTTATTTAATTCAAATTAATATATAAATTAGTACCCTTACCGATAGAATCCGCTTCCACTGATAGTAGTAGCATGCAAAATTAGTTTCATAAGAGTCAAATTTGTATATAAACGTTAGGGGCATGTTAAGAACTTGTCTAACTAAAAAGAATCATCTGGTAACTTATTTAATGCCATCGTAACAATAACTTTTAATAAATCATAAGTAATTTATAATAATGTAGAGCCCGGTTTTAACAGTCCCTCACTATAATTCGTTTAACAGGAGTCATCAACATTATATTGCTCTTTAATTAAAGACTCTCACTCTTTCCATCAGGTCTTCAAGTTTACTCTAAACTTTTTAACTGTTTGATGGAAATTATTTAAAGTTATGGATTTATTGTTTAAGACTCCCCTAAAGAATCGAGTTACACGGTTCCTTATATAGCTAAAGATTCCCCTAACTATATCATATTTAGGGAATGTTGGTCAAATTACTAAATTAACTGTTACCAATGCATAAACGATGTCAATCAGTAAACTAAATTTCATTGTCAATTTGAGTTAATTTTCATAAACATCAATGTCGTAGTTATTAATATATATATAATAGCAATGATATACACATACATATATTAATTAATTAATTATTGCAATTTCGATATTTACATGACGTTATTATTATGTTGATTTTGCATATTTTTATTACTATATAATCAGTTACTATAGTAATTTTATACCAATGATACTACTGATACTAATTTAAAAACTGAAAAACAATAAAAGGCGATACTTACTTGATATAACAAACATTGAGGGTAGTCAACAAACTTTCAATCCCCTTGGCGCCGAACTCCTCGATCCACGAGAGGGGATTGTTGGTTAAGGCTATCCGTAAATTTTCCAGACAGCTGTGCAGTTTTCCAACAGAAAGCTCAGGTTGGTTGAGATATGATACGTAATCGGACGGCTTTTCAAATTTTGAGCGACCTTCCTGCAAGGAAGTAGAGTTATATTAGTCAAAAAAGGAGTCAAACTAGTAATCTAACAGAATAAGCTAAATTATTGTTTTTAGCATTAAAAATCTTGTTCCAAAAAGCACTTATGCCAATGTGTTAACCACTTTAGATATATTATAGTCAGAGGTCACAAAAATCCGTTTTTTTGGGAAAAACTCGTTTTCTCTGCTTGATGTCGTATATTCATTTAATGAGAGTTGTAGAGTCCTTAAACTTTCCTAGAAATTTTACTTGAAATCTATTTTATACGTCGAACTGATTTTGAGTTTAACTGCATTGAATGTGGAACGCTCAGCCTTTTGTACCTTAGCGTATGGTATCTGAGCTAAATTCTAATCTATTATACCATTTCATTCATTAAATTAAAGAGTTATAGGTATAAGTAGATTCGTATATAGTTTTGTAACACTCACCTGAGCATTAACGAATTTGTAAGCAACGAGCATCTTTTTCTTCTGGTCTCTGGAGTACTTCCGCAGCGGTTCTTTTTTCTTTTCGCCGATGTTCATGTCTGTCTGGTAAGCAACAATGCACTCCATATAATATTTATTGGTTTCGTTGTATTCAGATATCGTGTAAATAAATGTAACGCAAAATGTAAAGTTAATAAGCTGTTACTTATCTATTTTACTATTCTTCCAAAGTAGAAAGAAAGAAAGTTACTATATTTTGGGCATAGCGTGAGTTACAATGTCAAGTTGTACAATAATTATACAAGGTGTCAGGAGACCGCCCCCGAATTAGAAGACAGACAGACAGATGACAGTCGACCCTGATTAAAAAAATAATATTTTATTAGCATTAATTACGCTCCATCATGTTAGTACAGCTAAATGAATCGATAGTTTCATAAAAAATACATTACTATACTAAAAAAATCAACCAGCACCGAAACTCAAAATTAAAACAGCTGACGTCTCAACCCGAGTCAACGAACTCTAGATGCCCGTGCGCTTTCAGCTAGCGGCGGCCGCGGCCGAGACGGCTAAAGGTTGTTGACTCGGGCTGAAACGTACCTGACGTTTGAAACGTCAGGTGTTTTAGTNGTATGAAAGGTTTAATGAGATTGAAAGAAGCGAAGGAGATATGCAAGGATCGTGGCAAGTGGAAGGATGTTGTCTCTGCCTACCCCTATGGGAATGAGGCGTGATGCTATGTATATATGTAACTAATGTTTCATTTACCTGTAACATGTCAGGATCAATTTTTTATCGTTCTATAATCAAAGGTGTCATTAGTATTATCATCTGTCTTCGTTTTCGGGAGCGATCTCCGAACACCTTGTATAAATATAAATTTTTTTAAATTTAAGCAACTGGTACAAATTGTTGTGAAACGTCATATAATTTCCTAAATGCAAAACAGTATGTACAGCCCTTTAATCAAGTCTGAAGTTTCGGACAGAGAATCATAGGAGTAGCCATATATTCTAATGAAAATATTATCTTACCAGCATCTCCTCAAAGCGGCGCTCCAGCTGAGCATCATCCAATGCATCGATCTTGGTTGTGTACTCGGCAGCCGGTTCGTCTTCTTCCGCGCGGGGCTCCGCGCGTGGCACTGTGTCGTACCCGCGCTCCAACCCCGCGCCCGCTTTCTTCGGCCGCCCGAACCATGTGTCCAGCTGATGGAAAATAAACATTTCATGAGCAATTTTTACATTTCAGTTTAAAAAATAGTCGCTGGTCCTTCGAGCCGGATATGAATCAGCGCTGGGTCCAAAATATATATCCAAAACCTTTAAACCTTTAAATATCTGAGCTTAGCCGCTCGAAATCACGTTACAGCCATACTTCCATTAAAAATTGACGAATTTATAAAACAGAGTTAACAAAAATCATTTTCCCTTTTTAGGTGTTTAAAATACATACTATCTATAGATTTCAAGTCATTTCAGAAAAAGCGGATATCCCTGTGTATGTATTTATTTATGAAAGATTATTGTCACAATAATGTAAAAGATTTCAAAATTTTATATAATTATTCCCTTCACAGAAAACATACATAAAAACTTATTATCTACGTAAAGAAGTATTTCGTTATAAGAGTAAAATCCATTATAAGCAATCTACTATTTAGTTTTCTTTTTTACATTTTTTATCACATAAAGTATCAAAGCGGTGCGATGAACTATAGCTGTACTTTCACAGAAAACTAAATGTTGGACTTACAAGTAAAATATGGTTCGTCCAAGTCAGTAATTTTTATAGATAGAAATGACCATACAATTGTCCTAACATTAAACTATAGACTGTCCTAAACATTTGCAAAATCAGTGAAACTGACAATGAGTTAAAATTGCGATAATAGGACCTAATTCACTTATAATCAATAAACTCGAAAGGGTCCTTAGGTATATTATATTCTCAAGTAAAATGTATTGTAGAGATTCGGCAGTAGTTAATTAATGTGCTTCTGAACTATGGCACTCGTATAATATAGATATCCCAAAGGCCCAATGACTAAAATATAGCTGGAGACTACCGTTTAATAGTAGGCAATTTTGTACTAGGGTAAACAGAATTAACCACCTCCGATCAAATAAACTGGAATACTTGTCGCTTTATATATTTTTCATTTCATACTGAGCTTTAAGTAAGAAGCAAAGTAGAATTTATATCGTGGATAGTAAGCCTATAACAGATAACGCAATATACTCTTAAGTAGTTCAATCATACTTACAAGAGCTTATTGAAAATAGATACAATTTTATTTAGTCCTTTAATATCGATGTTTTATCTTGCTCTTTGTCTTCTTTGTACGTATTAAGTCTCTAACCATATATATACACATAAGATATCCAAATGAAATGAAATGAAATTAAATTTTTATTTGCTGAACATGGGTGGTTACACAGGTCGAAATAACATATTTGTGCCATCACATTCTACCGTACATACAGCATGCAAATATTAAGAAAAAATAATAACAATTTATAAGATTTATGTCTGATTTAAATTTGTATGATTAGATATGTCAGATTTAATTAAAGTACAAAGAGATTATTATAAAATAAGTTATTAAAGCTTCGATTATAAATACGCATACCACTACATATCTTAATTATCAAAAAATTCGGACATAGAATAAAATGTTTTTTCACACAACCAACTAAAGAGCCTTTTTTTGAAGGATTCGTTTTCCGTTAGTTTTAAAGAAACTATAATCTTGTTATATATTTTTATGCACATAGCATTTGGTGATTTCAAGCTCTGTGCTAATCGACATCTGGGTAGACAAAGTTGACCGCGCTTCTTCTCTGAGATATGATACTCTGCAAGATCTTCATATTTATTGAAATAGGCCATATGCTTATATACGAATACCGCTACTTCATATATATATAAGCAATGCAGAGTTAGTAGATTGTACTTCTTAAAAAGTGGTCTGCAGGACTGGTTTGGTCGTAAGAGAAACATACTTCGTATACACTTTTTCTGTATTATGAATAATTTATTAATGTCTGACGAAAATCCCCATATGACTATGCCATAACGCAATACGGAAACAACATAACCATGATATGCAGCTAATGTGGCGTCTAAAGATACAGTTTGTCTGAGACGACGTAAGGGATAAACAAATTTATTTATTTTTTTACAATTGTCATTAATATGTAATTTCCAATCGCAATGCTCGTCAAAGTTAATACCTAAGAATTTTGTATGTCTAACAATGTCAATAGATTCATTTTTGTAATTTAAATTAAATATTTTATTGAGTCGCCTTTTTGTCCTAAATTCAATACACTTTGTTTTATTGATATTTATAGTTAAATTATTATTTTCTAACCATTCTATAGTCTTCGTCAATGATTGATTTATATCAAGTTCATACGTTGATTCAGCTTGGCATGGTACAATAATAGTAGTGTCGTCAGCAAAAAGTATAGAAGGGTGTGGTATACATGCAGAGAGGTCATTAACATAAAATAGAAATAACAGAGGCCCTAAAATACTACCCTGTGGTACACCATAACTATTTTCTG
Source organism: Elymnias hypermnestra (assembly GCA_015832385.1). Classification (NCBI taxonomy): domain Eukaryota; kingdom Metazoa; phylum Arthropoda; class Insecta; order Lepidoptera; family Nymphalidae; genus Elymnias; species Elymnias hypermnestra. Next base: position 282,440 of record JACTOM010000637.1, on the reverse strand, counting down.
CATAATCAGAGTCGTATGTTTTGATATTTGCACCCATTTGTTTATGTATCACGGTTTTTTGTTTTCTATTGCTGAGATATGATTTAAGCCATAGGTTCACTTGTCCACGAATACCGTATCCCTCTAGCTTATTAAGCAGTTTTTCGTGATGCACTAAGTCAAAGGCCTTGGACATATCCAGAAAAAGAACACTGATTAATTGGCCTTTATCAATCGTATCCAATATGATTTTTGTTACTTCGAACATAGCAGTAGTAGTAGATTTAGTCTTTCTAAAACCGTGTTGCGTATTGGATAATAATTTGAAACGCTCTGCAAAATTATATAACCTATCAAACATAATTTTTTCGAAAATTTTGGATAACACAGGGATCAAAGCGATCGGTCTATAATTAGCTACATCATCTTTGTTGCCCTTTTTAAATAACGGCTTAATAATTGTTAGCTTAAGTCTATCTGGGAAGATTCCCTGCTCTATGGATAAATTTATTATGTGAGCTATAGGACCTGATAGGTAAGCAGAACAACATTTAAACAAACATGTATTTAATTCGTCATAACCAGTACTTCTGGTGTTCTTTAAATTTATAATGACCTTATTTACTTCATAGGGGTCTGTTGGTTTGCAGTACATATTATTTGTATTTAATGAACTAAGGGGCTTGATACATTTTTTGAAATTAGGATGTAATTTATTTGATGTATCAATATAGTGTTTATTTATTATATTGCAAATCTCTTTAGGGTTACTAATTTGTATACCATTGCTTGACAAATATCTTATATCAGTCTGAGAATGTCCTTGCCCTACTTTATTCTTAATAATATTCCATGTGGCTCTGCATATATTTTTGGCATTACACACGTATTTTTTGTTACACTGTCTTTGACTATAACAAATACAACGACGTAATATCTGAGAATATTTCTTATAGATAGATGTTTTAGACTTATTTTTTTTAATACATGATTCATAATATAATAGCCGTTTTCTTTTAATGCTGATTTTAAGACCTTTGCTGGTCCAATTTTTAAAAGTTGAATTTATATTATAGGGCGCTTTTATAAGTGGAAAACAAAGACCGTGAAAAAGTGTCAGAGTGTCATGTAGTATATTAAAAGATAGATTAGTGTCTTTCTCCTTAAAAACGTCCGTAAAAGATAAATTTTTAATACAGTTTACATATAAAGTCATATTATTACTGGAATAGTTTCTTTTATATTTATAAATTTTTAAGTTATGTATTTTTGTCAATTTAGTCTTATAGTCAAAATGTAAAGTTTGCGCTGTATCATGATCTGATAATCCAGGTATCAATTGACTCATCATGATATCTCTGGAACCATAAGACTTGAAATTTAGTGGGAATTTCCCTAAACTAATGAAAATGCTACCCTATGAACATTACACGCAGACAAAGTCGCGCAAGTTCAGCTAATATTCTATATATATTTCAACAATCATTTATAACTACGTATGCTTATGTATAATATGTTCCATCTAAAACGTTTTTACGATGTATCATATATTTATAACAATCAAATCAACTAAATAATTAAATCTGATTTAAATGAACTTGATTTTCTATAAAAGAGCTGACGTATTTACCTTCACATGTCTATCTTAAACGTCGTCACCTTTAACGGATATCACGGTCAAACTACAGAAATTATACAAGCATTTTACAAAGAAAAGCCATGACGCAGATGTCATTTACACTACCTATTGTTCCATATATGTCCAGTAATAAATAAATGTTTGAACATAATTCAATGTTTGACATCAAAATCTGAATGTATTTAAATGTTCTGTTGCCGACGACAGTTTGGAAGAGCAAGAGATTTTTTATATATTGAACTTTATGATTATAACACAAGGTATGGCAACATCTATTGTGCTTAGGCTACACGCGTTCTTATTTGATTGGTTTTAATTTTATTTTCATGGAGCCCTTATCCGTTTCTAATGCTAGATACCAGTTATAAAGACATGACAATTTCTAGAATAACCGTATATACTTTATAAGAGCTTTTCCCTAAATGCAACAAGCAGACACATCAATTGTAATTATTAGTATAAATTGCAGAAACTAAAAAGAATGTATCTTCCCTATTCATTTACTTATTAAAACACGATGAATTTAGAATTACAGTCTTGAGGTAATGATGCAAGACCAACATGGCTATAACATTTATTTTACAGTTATCCCGTCACTCAAGGACATTTGTAGACTTGATTTAAGTGCCAATCGCATAATATAAAAGACAATTGCTAGCTTTTACCTATTATAAACCCGTGGTTCACTCATAAAATGAACGCTGTTGTACAATGTTCAAGTAGTACTTCCCCGTTCTAGCCAACTCAATTACTAGTACGATTCACAAACTGAAACTACAGTTTGTCTTTATTTACAAAAAAGGGGACAAAATACCGTGTCATAAGAGTTTTTCCAACCAATGCCTTGTATCGATAATTATTTAGTTGTTTTCATTATCATTTATAATGAAGTCAGGCACCAGGCAGTATACAAATTTTGAATTTGTGAATGCCTTTGAAATTAAACTATCTCAAGAACATGGTTATTGCTTTATGTACTTCTCTTTTATACACATTTTTGAAACCGAAATTAAACTTTAACACTTGCAATATTTTAAAAATGGAAGCCGCGTAGTTTTCGCGTAGCATTTTAATATAATGATTAAGTTACGTTTAAGTATTGTTAAATTTCTTTTCATTTACAAATAAAATAGCATTAAAGGAGTAAGTAACTCAGTACGGTAACTTACAGAAAAAGGTGATTTTTCTCTCACAAAATCCCCGACAACTTTTATTGTATCCATTTGTATAACACTATTGTTTACTAAATTTAAAAAACATGTTTGTTAGACATCAGTAATAAAGTTACAAGTTAAACTTTAACGAAGTGAAATTTGCTCTAGAAAAAAGAAAAATCTAAACCGAGTAAAAACAACAAACACACGGCAATGAGAGCTGAATGAAAATTTGCAACTGAATATAAGAAAACGTCTAAGAGCAGATTTATTTTTGGAGTGCACATAGTGGTGTCATCAGCTTTTTATACGTAAATTATTTTTACGTGTCTTTTCTTGACGGGTTAAATGTAGCGACATCTTTTTAGTATATCCGAATGAGATCGCCACCTAATAGAAATTCAAAAGGTCAAAGCTTTTGTATAAATAATCACCTTATTATTAAATAGCCTAGATTTAAATTATTGTAATAAAAAATAAGAAGCGGTTTCATGAAAAGGGAGACAGAAAAAAAATTATCCTTCTTATCTTGTTCTCGATAAAAAATAATTGTGCCATTACATTTCTAATTTCATCGGTCTTATTTATATTTCCGTAACTATTATTTTACTAATATTCTCAGTCTTCAGACCGTGGAAAATTACATCTACCTCGGCTCCAACATCAGCAATAATGGCTCATGTGAAATCGAAGTAAAGAGGCATATCGGAATGGCAAAGAACGCCATGTCTCAGCTCCATAGAACTTGGAAGGATAAGCGAATATATCTTAAAACTAAAATTAGACTACTACGAAGCCTCGTCTTTTCGATATTTCTCTATGGTGCTGAGACGTGGACCTTGAGATCATCAGACCGCAATCGCATCGATGCTTTTGAAATGTGGTGCTGGAGAAAAATGCTTCGTATACCGTGGACAGCACATCGGACCAACGCATCAATTCTTAAGAAACTCAATGTTACAACTAGGCTTTCCACCATCTGCCTCAAAAAAATACTTGAGTACTTTGGGCACATTACCAGGAAACAGAGTGATAACCTCGAAAAGCTCCTGATAACTGGAAAAGTTAATGGCAAAAGAGCAAGAGGTCGGAGCCCAATGCGTTGGTCCGATCAGATCCGCACCACATTACAGACTTCCGTCTACGATGGCTTACACGCCGCGGAAAGCAGAGGCAAATGGCGTTCCATTATAAAAAGAAAATTGCTCAACAGAGGTGGTTGTCACGACCCTCAGAATTGAGGAAACGAAGCAAGGAGGAACTACACTTTTAAATAAAGTGAACATGACGTTGAAGATAAAGAAGAATTAAATAATTACTAGAACTATCAACGCAAAGGATAAGGAACGCCAAAAAGTTAATAACTTACAAATACTAATTTATGATTCGAGTTTTTCCTGAATCAAAAAAAGAGGTATCAGACTAACATTTTGTTAGTTGATCAAACTTCAAATCAGTCTTTGAAATATTCGTCTGTTAGTCCGTCTATTCTGCGAGAAAACTGAATTTTTACGAAATTGTTAATTAATACTGGATATGCTGCCTCATTGGTCTAGTGGTTAGCATGTTCGACTACAGACATGAGGTCCTGGGTTCGAGTCCCGGGTCGGGCCAATTCAAATATTAATATGGAGTTTTCTATTAAGATTTTCTTAATATTTGCCCGAAGTTGGGAAGTTGGCGGTGTGATCAACCCCCGTGTCTCGGAGAGCACGTTAAGTCGTCGGTCATGCGCTTGATCTCTCTCCGGTCGTGTCGGATTGCCGTCGCGTTTGACTATGAGTGTGAAGGAATAGAGAGTGCACTTGTGTACTATGCCTGCCAATCCGCAGTGGAGCAGCGTGATAGGTCTATGCTCTAAAAACCCTCTCTCATATGAGTGAGAAGGACCGTACCCAGCAGTAGGACGTTATTGGGCTGCTAATTACTTACTTTTCTTTTTTTACTAGATATAAAATGAAAACATTTTGGAGAAGATAATCTCGAACCAAATTTCAGTTGAATTAAGGTTTTACAGACTGCAGTAGACTTGTTAAAAACAGTCGATGTAAATTTCGCCTTCTAACAAGTATACCCTTAAAAAAACTGCGAAATGTGGACGTAAAGTAGAATTTGACGCTTTTCCAAAAATATTAAAATAATGGAACCAATACATATATGCTATTGCAAAATAGAAATGTTGTGGTATTTTAGACATTACTACTACATAATAAGAGATAAACTAAAACATTTTAATCGGCTGCAGCGTAAAGGAAAATTTGCATTTATTATCTTATAACGTCCTTGTGCATACGAATTTCAACTTAATTGCGTAGAATTAAAGTCCTTTAAAACACTAGAGTCAATATTTTGTCATCACTTTGTATGCCGAGTATATTTAATGATGACATCGAATTGACGGTCGTTGCCATTGACCCAAATGATGCGTAAATAAAGTGATATTTTAAGCTGCCTCTAATCACAAGGGTACCGGAAGGGTGGCGGTTTTCAATTAAGGTATTAACTACCATTAAATTAAACCTATATTGACATTATAACGATGACCAATTCCTCATTTTCGTGTAATAAGTTAATCTCAGAAACCACTACTTCGAGTTTAGACAATATTTTAATGTTCGATAGCCCGCAGTCATCAGTCATATATTCAAATTACGTGTATTTGACTATCGAAAAGTGCTGTAAAAGCCTACTTGAATAAATTTAGCGAAGCATCAATGAAAAACGTTGCAAAAACGAGTAAAACTTTATTTCTTTTGAAAATATCAGTCACATGTTTTGAGTAAACTGTTAAAATAACGTAACAATCGTATATTACGTATGGAATTCTATCTTATAAGGTGGATTCACTATTAACTTTTTTCTGATAATCAAACTTACTCTTTTTCTCACCGTCTATCTCCTATTTAAACCAGATGAAGTAGAGCGTGTCAGTGTTTTCAGCAGAAAAGTTTAAGTCTCCTATAAAACTAAGAACGCTTTTAAATAAATTAGACTGTAGATTGTTCTCATCTCTCTGCAGACTATATAAATATGGGTGAATACCAATGGCATATCGTATGTACCAGAAAATGAAAATCAATTTTTGGGTAACAAATGTTCGTTAAATGCCTAAATAAATGTCATTTTTACTTTCTTTGATGATATTTTTGCGAAGCTTGCCGGGCAAAAATATCTGGTTTATAATATATACTACGTGCGATACCTATTGTATAATGATACTACTATATTACAGCTAACGAGTCTGTTGAAATAATTCCCGGGCTATATGAGATACCAACAGAGATTAGCCCATTAGCTATTTATTTCTTAACAGATTAATGCTTATGAGCTTATCAAAATCAAATCAAAATCCAAACATTTATTCGCTGAATATGGTATACATTTTTGGTGGTAAACATATTATAATAGTCCTCATATTGTACTTATTTAAGTTTGCGAATGTCTTACAGGTGTTTAAATTAAATTATATTATTAACATGAAATTATATATTACCTCTTTTTAGATAGTTACTTATTGCTAGTTACCCTATAAATTGATGTCAACGAAGTAATAGGTTTTATCGGTAAGAAAAGATTTAGCAGAATTTTTAAATTTCATACAATTATTAGTTAAAAATTTTAACAGCCATCACGCAATCACTTTTATTAAAAAATTAACTTTTTAGCCTAAGCTTGTTCTGTTACTTGTTCCGTACTTAGTTATCGTCGACTTTGCGAGAGACGTCAGTCATAAATGTCATATTAATTGCGAATAGTTTTAAAGATCTCGTTATGAGTGAGGGAGTAAATTTTGTGTCACATCAGTTCTAGAAGTCTATAACGGATATTCGTAAAAAAAGCTCAACCCGCGACTTCGTCAGCGTGGAATGTTTGTAGGGTAGCATTTGCAGTAATTTAGGCAAATTGTTTTACAAATAAGAAACATACGTATAACACCCCCGCAACCCTCCTTGCGGGTGGAAAATCCGTAAAATCCGGTCTTAGCTGACCTTTACTCGGCAAAAGGAATATTCCTACCAAATTTCAAGTCTCTACGCCTTGTAGTTTCAGAGATATCGTGATGAGTCCATAGATACCTGGATATCTCGTATATATAGATATATAAGCCTAACTTGCCGATAGTTCCAAACAAAAAAAAGTTTCAACATTAAAAATACAAAGCCTTATTTTACGATCTTTAATGTTCGTGTGCTATATAAAAACCCACCTTACAATGGCTTACCTATACATAAAAACATGAACGATCTTTTGTCAATATTTCAACAATAGTAGACATTACGTCAATCGCGAAGCACGTGTATATACTTTGGACACATTCCAAACTTGTCGTTTGGAGTGATCTCAGCACTGTTAATATATAGTTTTTACTGTACAAGACTGTGTTTTTTCAATTCCTACTATCATTTCACACTCTCTGTCTATATCGCAGGTGTATATTAGGACGTTGGATCTACAAAAACACGGTTAGTTTCAGTGACAAAAACTTTTAAATCTGATGTCATAAATTTGTTCTATATGTAAGAATTTACGCTTGACTGATTGAGATTTTAAAGTTTTTATCAATAAACTAACTTCAAACCACTCTCCTGAACACTTGTATTTACGTAGAACCAAATTCTATCCCGTTCAAGCTATCAAACGTTTAATGAAAAACACATTTTATATACATACATAGCATCACGCCTCATTCCCATAGGGGTAGGCAGAGACAACATCCTTCCACTTGCCACGATCCTTGCATATCTCCTTCGCTTCTTTCATTTTTATTAAACCTTTCATACAAGTTCGTCGGTTTAGAGTACTCTTGACCCGGCCGTTATTTAAAATGTCCTGGATTTGGTCGAGGAACGTTCGCCTTGGTCTTCCCCTTCCAACTTTCGCATTCACTCTTGACTCATAAATCCTTTTTGTCAGTCTCCTTTCATTCATTCTCTCTACATGCCCAAACCATCTAAGCATACCTTTCTCAATTTTAGTCACTACGTCTTCTTTTATACCACAACGTTCTCTTATCACACTATTTCTCACTCTGTCACTCAGTTTTAATCCACTCATGCTTCTCAACGCTCTCATCTCTACCGCATTTATTTTACTTTTGTGATTCTTCTGCCATACCCAACTTTCACTACCATACATAAGTGTTGGCACCAACACTCCAGCATGCACTGCCAGTCTAGCCCTTTGAGACACCATCTGGCTATTCATAAAAGCATGCAGAGCACCATTTACCATATTCCCTGCATTCACTCTCCTTTCAATATCACTTTCACATGTTCCATCTTTTGTAAATTTATATCCCAAGTATACAAATTCTCTCATCTCTTCCACTTGTTCCCCATCTATCAAAATATTGCCATTCATCATAGATTCATCTCTTTCAAAGAGCATAACTTTCGTTTTGTTTACATTCACATTCATTCCTTTCCTATTTTACACATCTACTATAGCCTAAATACATGTTTTTAAATTGGAGTGGATGACACTTGATGTTAAAAAAGAGTTTTCGACTTACGGTTCATTATTTCAATTTATACAATCAATTATTGTTCGTATCTATTGAAAAAAACCAGGAAAAATGTTTAAAAAATTCTTTCTATGTAATAAGTTCGTGCTATATAGCGTAGTTATATATATTTTTAATATTACTTATTGAGTTTTCATTTCTCGCAACTATGGTCTCACTCGAAAATAATTTAAATATTGTTTCTTTCTTTGCATGAGGGTAACCCTTGTTTTTAGTGCTACTGATTAAGTATATACTTAAAATACGGTATATATGAAATCATTATTATTGCAAAAATTTGTTAATATGTTGATAATTATTTCCAAATCAAATCTTTTCGGAAACCAAGAAAGAAAGTAGCACCATTACCGCTATCGGGACCGTTGAAAAATGAAAATTAAAGAAAAGTTTCAATATACTAAATATATTTTATATTATACGATATTTGCTGAAAATCTACGTTTTTATTAAATTTATTTACTTAATAAAATTTTGACGCTTCATAATATGTGCTGAAAAAGGCCTTTACCCGAAGAATAATGTACCTGTAACGTTGTTAGCTTTAGAGAAAATAATTAAGTTAACAGACTTATTGGTAACTCTCCAAAACATTTAACTTACAGTAAGCATATCCCAAATTGTGTCCATATATCACAATAATAATTTCACTTTTTACTATACATAACTTCCGTTTTTCAGTAAATTCTTTCGAAACTTATTTATATTAAAACAAAACGCGGGCACCAATTGCGATTAATAAAGAAGTACTGCATTCGCATACTCGTAAATTATTATGCGCTTACGTCGATTACGGTTTGCCGTATTCATAGAGTTGTCTTACGCATTCTCCGTGTACGTTTGCTTAATTAAAATTAATATTTTATTTACAAATCGCTGTTGAATTTATAGTCCAAATTAGAAATTACCTTGAAGTAAGGTAAGTAGCAGTCCATTAACGTCCCACTGCTGGGCACAGCCACCTCACTCATATGAGAGAGGGTTTTTGATTAGATTGAAGTATGTTTACAATAATCTGGCTTTTAATGTAAAATTGATATATTTATATTATACTACATATTATTTTATTTCAATTTTCATCTCGTGTTTTAATCTCAAGATGTCTTATTTTCTAGCGACTTTCTATACTTGGAACATGTTTTCCCATATCATATAGTTGTGGGGTCTTCTCAGGTAAGGATACGAAGAAACCCTCACAACTTTAGATTGTAAAACGTCCTTTAAAATCATCATCAATCGCACACTGAAAATAATATATGGAAAAAACTATTTTTGACGATTCAAATGTGCTGTAACGTTATGCTACTTGAATTGAGGATTTTTGAATAAGAATTTATATATAAATTTGGAGACAGAGCTCCTTAGCAAATTAAAAATAAAAAGACGTGTATCAATATGTAAGAGTTGGTACTCGTACTCTAGTTATACCTCCATCCTTCCCAATCTCGTGGAAACAGGGTAAACAACGAATTATCGGATCAATTTATCACTGTAACCCTTTCTGCTACAACCTTTCCTTTCACTTAAACACGCAAGAAAATCATCCAGACATTTCGGAGGGGATTAGTTATGTATAAACGTACAGAAGAAATATACGTTTATACATATATATATCTCTATCTATTCTCATGATGGACTTTAATGACATTTCTTTTGCGACTTTAGGCCGTACGTCCCCAGATTCGCTAATCAAAATATTCTTTATTTTAGTAAGCACAAAAAGCACTTTAGAATCGTCAGTAGTCTGTACGTTGGCAACAAATCTACCACCGGTTCGGAAACTTGGTTTTGCTGAGAAAAAACCAGCAAGAAACTCAACGGTGACTCCATTTAAAATTGTTTTTGTAGCTTACAATGCGTTGAGCTTACGTATGCGACTGGAATCAATTCCAAACATCATTGTCGTTTAAATAATCTTTAACATTATAATATTCCTTTTGTAATAGAACGCTTTTAACATTTTTTTAAAAACTATGTGGAAGCAAACCCAACAGTGATTCGAGTATTTTATTAAAAATGCGTATGGTCAACCCGACAAATGATTTCTGAACCTGCTTCACTCTAAAATGTGGCATTACAAAGTTTTTTTTTAATGAATAAGAAACTACGTGATTAAAACCGTTAGACACAGCTATTTAGATCACATCCCTGATAAACCGAGGATGTAATGCTTTTTCGTGACTTTCTCAAGAACATTAAAAAAGTGGGTATGTACTATAGATTGAGTTCTGGCGCCATATGACTTCATAGTTCATAAATTGATCATGATGTTAATGACACAACCTCCCGCGTTTTCATCGAGTATCCGTGAGAGATAGGAATACATTGCTGACGCGCTCTTACATCAACAGTTCGTGACCCGTTTCATATAAAAATATTTCAGGTTACCCCCACATTATCATACCATGACTAACAATGCTTATTTGTTTTAACATTCAATTACTTTAATAACGTATAGATTCTCTCCCTAGATGTTTAATTAAAGTCAATTCCTACGACATTTTGTATAGAAAAAGACATGTTATGTGTGCATGCAATGTATGGCGCCGGCGAACAATGAATTTAATTAATATAAATATAACTCTTTATTTAAAGACTAATCGAGACTAATGTTAATGAGAAAATATTAAAGGCCGTGCGTACAAAATACACATATCAGGAGTGAAACTTCTTTGGCAATCTATTTTTTAAGCCTTGTTTATATTTATACAAATCTAAATTTTTAAATTTCCGAGGCTTAGAAGGAGGGAAGTTATGTTAGGAATTTAATTGTCATTAAAATAATAAAATTGTCGAAAATTAATACGAATAATTTATTGAAATCTCAAATAACGAATTGTAAATAACAATGCCACGCGTTTTTCGACGAATATAGAAATTATTTATTAAATTCTGTTTTTGAATTTACAATGAAATATTTTATATTTTATGAAAAGTAGTATATTAAATTATTAAATGACGAGTGGCAAATTAAAATGCCTCATGTTATTGATAAATATTAAAACTACTTAAACCTTCAAGTTAATTAGCATAAAAACGCTGCACATCTTCGTGACGCTAATCACGCGTTACATCCGTAAAAATTTTACCCTCGTGCGCCTAAAGAACTATCGCTTCAAAAACCTTGACTGAGTTTGTTGTGGCCTATTACAGCACTTATGAATCGTCAAATATCTTTTATTTTTCATATATTATTCAAATGAATGACTGTTGATAACATTAAAAAACAACTTTTTTTCGTAAAAGAGTCAATATTTTTATGGACATATAACAAGTTTTCTAATACATGTACGCCGTGAACTGTCATTTAATATCATCATCAGGTGTACATTGACATATTATATGAAAGAAACGATATTTGACGATTCAAAAGTGCTGTAAAGGCCAACATGAATAAAGATATTTTGAATTTAATAATTGAAAATTTTTTATTAATATCAAGTGTATCCATTGCAAGTAAAATGTATTCACAAATGACTTTAAAAAAGGAATTTATTGACGGTTGAAAATTTGAACAAGATAACAAGAGTGGGGAATAGTAATAGAAATTGAAAAAAAAGGGTAAATTTGTCTTATCGATTTGTCATCCCGAATTTATAATAACAATGAGTGAATAATAGTAATTACGAGAAAGGTTTAGTTAAATGCGATTAGTTATAACAAGGCATAACATTTGTTACTTGGTTACAAACAACAAGAATCAGTCAAGTCATGAATCGCTAGTGAATTGTGGAACGAAGTTGTAGAATTGGGTGGGAATAATTGTTAGTACAGGTTATGTAATTGATTGAAATAAATCGTTAAAAAGAGGCCTATCACAGAGTCCGCAATGATTAAAAATTCGTTATAAAGATATACTTCATTAATGTAGTCGTAACTGCCTCATTGGTCTAGTGGTAAGCATATTCGACTACAGACATAAGGCCATGGTTTCGAGTCCCAATTGAAAAATCCAATATTGAATTTTACTATTAAGATTTTCTCAATATTTGCCCGAAGTTGGGAAGTTGGCGGTATGATCCACCCCCTTGCCTTGGAGAACACGTTAAGCCGTCGGTCCTGCGCCTGATTTCTCTCCGGTCGTGTCGGATACCCGTCACATCGGACTATGAGAGTGAAGGAATAGCGAGTGCACTTGTGTACTATGCCTGCCAATCCGCAGTGGAGCAGCGGGTCTATGCTCTAAAAAACCCTCGCTCCTCGGAGTGAAGAGGCCTGTGCCCAGCAGTGGGACGTAAATGCTACTTACTAGTCGTAACGTGAAAGTAAACATGCATCAATTTTTACGGGCAGGATATATAATAATAGACTTTTGAGAAATTGGCTAAATCGAGAGTCGTTATACTGAAACATCTGATCTTAAGGTTACACTATATTACATAAATGCCATAACCTAGAGCTTACTCACGCGCACATGGTCAATAACGAGCCGAGGTCAATAGGACATTTATTGTACAGGCCACCTGTGGCAATTCTTAAATGTGTGACAAATAATAAGTTGAATGAAAAATTAGCCCTTAATGAAATTGTAACAGATTTTGTCTTATTTTACACAAGAATTTAATTGTAATATTTTGATAGATGGAGAAAAAGTGGAATATGTGAAAGAATTTGTATACTTGGGATCTAAATATATAAAAGATGGAACATGTGAAAATGATATTGAAAGGAGAGTGAATGCAGGGAATATGGAAATGGTGCTCTGCCTTTATGAATAGCCAGATGGTGTCTCAAAGGGCCAGACTGACTGCGCATGCAAGAGTGTTGGAGCCAACACTTGTCAGTGAAAGTTGGGTATGGCTGAAAAAGCACAAAAGTAAATTAATCGTTGAGAAGTATGAGTCCATTGAAACTAAGTGACAAAGTAAGAAAACGTATGATAAGAGAATGTTGCTGTATAAAAGAAGATGTAGTGACTAAAACTGAGAAAGGTATGCTGAGATGGTTTGGGCACGTAAAGAGAATGAATGAAAGGAGACTGACAAAAAGGATTTATGGGACAATAGTGAATAGGAAAGTTGGAAGGAGAAGACCAAGGCAAACATTCCTGGACCAAATTAAGATATATTAAATAAGGGCCAGGTTAAGAGTACATAAGAAAAATTCTAAAAATTCTCTTCGATACACAACAGGCTTATATACTACATGTGTAATAACCAGTGCTTTACATTTTCACTGCGAAATTAAAACTCAAAAGGTATAACAAACTCAAAGGGATGAAATGCATGAAAATCCATAATTTGGATTTATATATAAATTTCTTTCATTTAAAATCTAAAGCGTGAAAAAAAGGGACGAATCTAATATTTAGGAATAGGAATATATATATATTGTAAGTTGGTCTATCTATATTAATCATGACAGATTTTACGAGAGCGAAACTTTAAGTTACGTTTGTTGTTATTACTAATAACTACGTAAGCTAAGTCGCGGCTATTAGCCACACTTTACAAAATACAAACACTACAAGAGATAATCGGTGTAATAAAACCAAAAGGCGATCTATAATTACACAAAGGACACGTCCTTTGCAAGTGCAATATCTGAAGGTGATAATTCCTATACATATAAAAATGCGTTCACCTTCATGATCTCATAATGATGTCACCTAAGAATATAATGATTTTATAGTGTAAAGCGTGGGCGGAAAATTATGTATATATAGAAGATTCGATAATACACTTCCGGATGAGCAAACTGCGTCAAATCATGTGTTAACAATACAATAACACATCCATATAAATAGATATATAAATTCAATGTGCCTGTTAGTAATATTAAAATATGGCTGAATGTTTACATGATAACTGCTGTTACAAAAAAATGAGATGTATTTGTTGTACGTGAATAAGTCGCGTAACGGGTAATAGTTTCCACGCAAAGTATCGGGGCTTCCCACTCCGCCGCATGCGATTTGTTACAATCCTTACTTAGCGTAATAAATTATTTGATCCTTTAGCTATCCAGTGGTGTAATTGAACTTCGGATGAAGGTGATAGTTATGTAGCTACAACACCAAACTGCATCCCCCGATTTTATTTTATTTATTTATATATCTTTATTGCACACATTCTTAACTATAGTTTACAAAAATAACATCATGACGATTAACAATTGTGCAAAGGCGGCACGAAAGTGTGCAAAGGCAGCCTTATTACTGTAGGCAATCTCTTACAGGCAACCCTTGGTGAAGAGAATTTATTAATTGGATCACGGGGAATTGCGCAAATTTGATAATGATATCATTAGTTCTTTTTTTCAATTACCTTCCTATAGATGCGATTTAAAAGACGTATTCACGTCAAAAATCGAATTTTGATATTTTTGTATAATATCGGCAGTTTTAACAATTATTTTGCTGGCAAATAGTTGCTTTTATAAGTGTAACAATTCACGAAATTAAATAAAAACATAATCATTTAGTAAAAAGAGTTGTCACCACGGGAGATGTGACCCGGTACAGAGAGATAAAAATTTAAAAAAGAATCTTTAAATACACCTTGTAAATATTCAAATTTTATTCTATAAGTTGGCAAACTTGATTACTTTGGCATTACAACTGTACATTTTAATCTTTGCGTACAATTCATTGGTATAGGTAACTCGTCTTTTGTTGATATCTGCGTCCTTAAGATAAAGTAAGTAGCAGCCCATTAACGTCCCACTGTTGGGCACAGGCCCCCTCACTGACATGAGAGAGGGTTTTTAGAGCATAGACCCACCACTTTGCTCCACTGCGGATTGGCAGACATAGTACACTCTCTATTCTCATAGTTCGATGTGACGGGAATCCGACACAACCGGAGAGAGATCAGGCGCAGGATCGACGGCTTAACGTGCTCTCCGAGGCAAGGGGGTGAAGCACACCGCCAACTGCCCAACTTCGGGCAAATATTGAGAATATCTTAATAGAAAACTCAATATCGATTTTTGAATTGGCCCGCCCCGGGACTCGAACCCAGGACCTCAAGTCTTTAGTCGAAAATGCTAGCCACTAGACCAATAAGACAGTCCCTTAAAATTACCACTTTTAAATATCACTTGGTTTTCTGCTGTTATTAACATTCTCGATCTGTACTTATCTATCTTTTCTTTTCGTGAATAGAATCTTCTTTTAAAAATGTACTCCTCCCAACTACTGACTAAGTTTTAGAAGCATTTACCGCTTTATTATAATACCTCTTGTGTGACAAGATTGACAATATCTCATGAAGCAAACGAACTAAGAAATAAAAGACTGAAAAACTTCATCTTTTCTTAACTCACCCCACTCTTTCTCTTCCATGTCTCCCTTCGCTTTATACGCGGCAAACTGTTGTACATTATGATTTCCACTTATATACACTTTTAATTTCACTTAAGGCCACTGTTTGAAACATCAAGCATTTTGTATGGTTTTAACGTTGTTATCACGTTTCTAATTCACTGCACTTGATTATGTATTCATTCTTAAAGTTGCTTATTAGAACGAAATAATTTCTTGAGTGAACACTATTATTATTATTATTTAACACTACATTAAAAGATTAATATATGATATTCCGTTACTCCGGCATAAAGACTTTATTTTACTAAGGATATATTTGGATCGCTCGTTCACTGTTGCTTGTTATCTTAAAAGATAACAAAATAATGACAAGCGAAATAGAAATTCCTAAGTATGTGCGTTTGTCGATTAATACTTTTTTTTGGACATGAGTCATATATTGGGTTACCTAATTTTTTTTGCTGATATAGGATTTAATGGTGAAAAGCCAGTTTCATAAATTCTCAAGCTGGACAGTTATAGCATTATTTTAAACAATACAATTAGGAGGCAATCTTCTCTATCCTTAGCCCAATATATTAACGTTGTGAAACCTTCTTATCTGAATTCCAGTAATTTGGAAGACTATGCACATTAAATTTCAATCTTCACCTAGCAAAGTAAACGTAGCAATGTCCTCAATATTCAGTTTCTTAATCGTACTTGGCCAAATGATTGGCGTTTTATTGTAATCTATTTGCACCATCTAATCTAATCAAAGAAGGTTATTGCTCTGCATATATCTCATGTATTACTTTTTTTATTATTTGCTAATGCCACACACGCCTTTTCCATTAAGTGATTTCATACTACAGTTATTTGTATGTCAATTTTTAATATAAATAAATTTATTTTGTCAATACTGAAGCACCAATATTCTATTTAGACTTCTTCATATCCTAAAGCGCGGGTTTCAGCCAAGATTTGGTCACCCAGCAGAAAAAAACAATTAAGTCCAGCTTCAATTCTCCACTATTCGTAGCAATCAAGTCAAAAACTCTGACCAAACTCAATAACGAGTACTGGAACTACAATTTGCACTTTAGGTTGAAAACAGAAGCAGCTGTAGATGTAATGTATTCTACTACCGTCGCTTAATGCTACTTCGATAGTACTAAATGATCTGTTTGTGTATGTTTACAAACATTTAGTCCGTACGTCTGTCACAATTACGCAATAATCAGCTAGCCTAAGAACATTTGTTTTGTAAACAGCTACCTCAGGTACTATGAGGCAAATCTATAAGCATATTAAAATCTTTACGGTGGATATGCTCTTTAACTGAAGCCTTTATTTAAGATTACCGATGATATTTAAGAAGAGAAACCCGATATATACACTTTTGTCTTTCCCAGTCTTAGAAAAATCTACAGAAGCGAAGGGGGTTGTCTAGTACGCTTACAGACTATCAGTATGATATTAATTATCACATAAAAAGTGTTTTCTCACGTCTTTTTACTTGTAATTACTCATTTTAAAAAAAAAACCTAATCGTGAAGTCACAGACTCTAGTCGCTGCGAGTCCCTGTTTTTAAAAAAGAAAGACCAGAAACGTAATCCATTTGTATTTAAATGTACCAATTACATTTCGAACATAATTTATTTTCAAAAATAATTATTATAGTAAATATTTTAAAAAACAATACCACATCTACGTGGATTTGTCTTAATAAAATAAGCAATTAACCTAATTTTATAAACTGTTAACAATTACAAAGCTTATCTATTTCTTAATTATTTTTAAACTATTATAACAAAGATGGAATTTTTTGAGCTTAAAACGTGACGCACAAGATATAAGTTTCAGATCCTAAATAAACAACTTACTTTCTCAAATTTGCTTTATTTTCTGATATATGTTTACTCTTATAATACGGTATATTTAAATAATAATAAAAAAAGCGTAAACTTTTTACTTAGACTTGTCTATAAAAAACCAAATTTCAATTCATACTTTCACTTATGGTTACAGTGAGGACTGGCCCGGATTCCTTAATTAAGGTTAAAACGTTTAACAAATATCTCGTTGTTTTCAGGTGATATTTAAAACCATACTCTTATTACAAAATATACACTGTTTTACAGAATGTAACACAATTTACGCAAGCAGCAGCGCGTATTCCTCCATACAATAAAGTATGAAAACTGAAAAATTAAACGTGATAACGTGAACACGTAAATCGTGTGCAAATAAACTTCTATGTATATTATCTGTACACGAATTCGTAATTATCACCAGCAAGGCTTTATGATATACAAATGAATTTCAAATAAACCGAATGACTCAAAGGTTATTCATAAAAATACAAAAAAGAACCTGCACTAAAGTATAACATACAAATAGTAAGAATTGATTGACAAAATTAAACTTTACTACGGTTTTTCCTCAGAGTCACCTGCGTACTTCACAAACCCGTGGAAATTTGGAGATATCAGTTCTTAGTGACACTCTACAATACGAAAGAAATCGCTTTGTAAAATTTTACGTCAATACTGAATAGTTTTGAAGATTTTGTTTAGTCTAAAACTACCTTTACATTATTGAAGAAAATACTTTGGAGTACATTGGTGAGATGATTTCAATCTATAATTGAAGTTATTGTGTTTTTTACCAATAAAACAGCCAATTGTGCTCCTAAATGTGTGTATGTACAATGTTGTATTGTACTATATTATATTGTATTGTACCAGTGTGATATGTAGGAAGACTGAAGGTCGAAATGGACTTAGAACTAATCAGCAATAGTCATTTTCCTATTGAATGTTCCCTAAATTCTATATCGAAAAACTTGACATAATATCACATGAACCAGATATTTAATTACCCTTTAAATTGGTAGTTATATATCTGCTCAATATTAAATGGGTGTGGTAATAATAATACTACAGTATAGTCTAATACTCACAAAGCCACTTTTCGCTTTCTCATGGCGGGACATTTTTCTCTTGTGGACATTCAGGTGCACCATTCTAGAAAAATTAAACATCATTTGTACTTGTATTTTAATAAAATATTATTGATTTGTACATATTTTTCTGCTATGTACATGAGATCTTTTGTATTACGGTATTGTTTTTATTATTCTCTTATTATTAGTTTGCACTGTTCTTATATACTTCACTTCACTCCATTCCATAATATAAGTCATGTTGGATTGGACACTTGCTGATAATAAAGTTATTTATTCATAGCATTTTTCAAAACATGGTGGAACAAAAACCATCAATTGAAGACTTACATTAAAATTTATGTATTTTTTTCTGGGTAATGTGTTTAAGAAGTACACTCTATAGATGGCAAATTGAATTGATTCAATTTTTTTATATTCCTTGTATTGTACGGAAGTTAAACATGAATGTGATTTGACCACTGACAAGGTAAGTTGGTAAAAAGTCATATAATAAATAAGAAGATAAATTGATAAGAGGTATGTTACCTATAAATGATTTCTACAGAGCATCATAGTAGAATACAGAAAACAAGATGTTTCTACTAGTACAATAGAAACTATGATTGTACCCTCCATTCAAAATGTTTTTAAAAACAGAATAACATTCAGATATAAATAATAAAGGGATAAAGTTTAAAGGATTTCTTATAATGTGCTTTACCAATTTATTTTGTTATAATTGAGGAGTGATAAACTGTTTAGACAATAAACAAAATAAATGCCAATGAGGTCGATAAAAATAATGATAATTTCAGTATGAAGAATCTCATTAACATGATACAGACAATCCTAATTTTAGATATATCAATAATGTTAAGGTGAATGGAAAAAAATTCAAAGGTCTTCATATAACATTAATAATAATCATAATAATAATAATAATAAAGATCTTTATTCACAGAAAATGTGTCATTTACATAATATCGGACGTAAATTATAATTTAAAATATATGAACATTTCTGTAAAAAGGTGTAAAACTCAGCTCGTAGCTGCTTTTCAGTTCGTACCTTAATACGTTTGCTGCCAACACCAGAGTAAAAACATAAAAAAAAAGTTGATAATAAAAAGAAAGAGCAAAAACACAATAATAAAAAATGTAAAATCTAAAACTATGCAATGGACCAAGAAAAAAGAAAAAACGATAAGAACTGCATACATGGGCTGTGGTTTTATTTACTGTAGCTTAAGGGAGAGGTTCTAAAAAAGTCCGGACGCTAAATACTTGCATAAAGGTTATCGAGTATAACCACTACAAAAAAAAAAAAAAAAAAAAAAAAAAAAACAAAAAAAAAAAAAAAAAAAAAAAAAAAAAACGCAGCTGAATTATAATAATATGATAATAATAAAACATTGTTAACTATACATATTGTAAGTGTGTTTATTTCATAATTCATGGCCAACAACAAAAAGTCATATGTACAATAGTAGCAGAGAATGTAAAATTATAGGTGAGAAACATGTATAATACCATGTTAATTCTTTACAGTTGTACATTTAATAGAGCTCATGACAGGGAACTACCACTATCAATAAAAATTTTGTTTAGCCACATAGGATATGTATATCTACCTACCTAGCCTATACAAATGGTTTATTAAAATACTATCAAATCATGGCAGTTGTATTTGGTATCATGTTTATGGTACCTGAGTATCTAGTTTTACAGATTTTAGGTTTAATTAACTAATTATATCATGCTAATTTATGGCACAATGTACGCCCCACTGTGATTTTTTTTTGCATGTGTTTTAAATAAACAGAGAAATGAAACTTTGACATAAATAAATGATCCAAAAAACATTAATTATAGATTTTTTTGTAGATAGCAATCTATACAAATATATAAAATAGGTGTGTGTGTAGCTTCAAATTAACATCCTATCACTAAACAGGTAAAAGATTATTTACAGAACTTATATAAGAAAATGATTGTCCTGTATGTTTGCAATCTTTGAAACAGTGAGACAGATAGTGATGGGACTTTCACTAGCACAATGCTGATATTATAGAGTAACTTGGGCTAAATTATTTAAATAAAAGAGTAATTCTGAATTACGCGGGTAACAGCTAGTCCACAATAACAACCTAAAGCAATATTTACACTGTAGCAAAGAAACTTTTACAAGTTTATTATTTTCGTAACATCCGTAAATTATGTTTTGCAACAAATGTGATTAAAATGCGATACATTACTTCACGACTGTCGCAATCAAATACTGTCTACCGTCAAACCACTACAACAAAATTGAGGTCGACCCAAATAGTAGAAGTTTAACTTGAATAATGTAGACTGAAATGTACGTTTAAAATAATAATAAATGCCTTTAAATATAGTAAAAAGTAGACTAAGTGTTAACCATGCGGGTATATTATCTGGTAACGGTCCTATCCATTAAAAAAGGCCAACTTTTCTATTATAAAAATCGAAAAACATGACTTCATGGTAGACTTAGACGATCCCTTTTATAACCTAAACAAACTTTGTTTGTAGACTATCTTATCATAAGTGTAGACAAAGATTAGATATTCTGAGTACTTTACCATTAAATTTAAGCAGATGCAACTTTAAATATCTTCACAAACATCGCTTTTTGATAAAAACATGATAGATAACACAAACAACGGTTGAATAACACACATAAGCATATACTAGTGATGTCACGCATTTTTTTGTAAGTATTACGATTTGCGTTTCGTTCGTCATTAATAGTGATGTATCAATCCGTCAATGTCAATCACAGTCATTTAAACATTGCCATAACGCTATTAAAATACTAGAAGATAAAAATAGCTTAAATCTATAAAACCTAGTTATAACTAGAAATTTGTTATAAATATATTATTGTTAAAAAAAATAATATACTAAAGTTCCTTTTTAATTGTAACTTAACTGTCTTGTTATCATTTAAATAAATTTTATAATTTCATAGTATTGTGATTTTCATTTTGTATTTTGTATCAGTAGTATGCCTTTGTAATTTTTTTTAGTTTTATGCCATGTTTTCAAACTGCACGTGTCGCCAGTAATCACACACTGATCGGAAACGTGGTTGCCGACTATGAGCCTCATTCGAAAGCTCAAAGTCACACTGAGTGCGATGGAGAGGGCTATACTTGGAGTTTCTCTACGCGATCAAATCAGAAATAAGAAGATTCATAGAAGAACCAAAGTCACCGACATTGTCCTGAGAATCACGAAACTGAAGTGGCAATGAGTGGGGCATATAGAGCGACGAACCGATGGACGTTGGGGTCCCAAGCTGTGACCACGTTACGGACGGCACAGAGTAGGTTCCTCACAATATGGACCGACGATATAAGAAGGATTGCTAGTAGCCATTGGAGCCAGGCCGCATAAAATCGGGCACAGTGGACATCATTAGGTGAGGCCTTTGTCCATCGGTTAAAGTTAGTGATTGAGAGTGAGATGTCGTCGATGCCTATAGTTAAAACGTTACTCTCCTTGTATTTAGGTAAATATATTTTTAACCATGTACCTAGTAATAAGTTCTGCTGGAAAGCTATTAAATAAAATGAAAAATAAATATAATTTTTCTCTCTTAAATTGAATGAAAAGGTAACAAAAGATATAATGCGCATCGTGCATGAGAAAAGGAGAACGCGGCCGTTCAAGCCATTTGTAGAAGATTGCAGAATCGGAGACGGACGGTCCACGACCGCTGTCTCCCTTGTTAGTGGTGACCTGTCGGATGCGGGATTTGTTACTCTACAGAGCACGGACCCGCAAGATTGGCTGGTGGACTGCTGACTGTGCCAGGCTAGCCATCTTCGGAGTAGATGTAGGTTCCTTTCAGGACTGATTTAGTTTTGTTTAACAAACACTTCGCTGGCATAGTTGCGATTTTTTGTCAATCACATTCACAAGATCTCGTCACCAATTGATCGTGTGCATTTCAGTCATAAAAAGTTATCATGCGCATCCAAAACATTATCTTTTGTATTGTTACTGTTGTACAGTCTTTCCCACAAACAATTTCAGTTTTTTAAAAGCTAGGTGTATCGTATTTTTAACATTCGGCACTCGTTGTGTATTTATATTTCTTTATATGGAATACAAAACCTCTTTAAAATATACTTAGTCCATAGTAGCAATGAAAAGCATTTTCATTTTTAAAAAGTTACGGTTGTTTTTAAGGCTTCTCACAATTCTACTTTAATCTGAAGTTTTTTTTCCAAAGAAATGCTTTGTTAAATCGTGAAACGGTGACATGTTCTAAATGCTCTACATCATCTCAATTCCTTCGATAAGGCCCATATTTACTTATTAAATAATATATGTAATTACTGATACACCATAATATAATGATATTATTGAAGCTCGGAGGTAGAGTGTTATACATAATACGATGAAACTGTGGCCATTATTTAATGTAAACTTTTTAAGAAGAGTTTGTTTTAAAATAAACTAACTCTTCCATTTTTAAAGAAAACTGTTTTGTTTCTTGTCTGTTTCAATCTCATTTTCCATCTGACACAAAGCCATGGAAATTAATTGCTGATTCCTAATTTTTAACCATTTTGGAAATATACTTTTTTTTTATTAAAATTAATATCGTAACGCTTAAAATGGACAAAACACATGAAGCCAAGAAATGTTTTTGCGCAAGATGCTTTTTACCAATTGATTCCGAAGACAAAGTCGATGTGGATGGTCAAAATTTCCATCGAATTTGTAGCATGTGCTGTAAGTTATTTTTCTATTTACGAGTATCGGCGCTCACGCTCATTTAAGTACCTTTTCTTCTTCTCGTTCCTCTCTAATTACTGAAAATCGAATCTTTGGCGAAGTGAAACTACCTTTATAATATTATAGTAATCTACTATATACAATCATAAATCTATATATATATATATATATATATATATATATATATATATAAATGGGACTTCTTTTTTATGATAAAATTTACGAAGAATAGTTCAGTTTTAAAAACTAAGACTGAACACAATTGTTCGCATTTATCATACATAAATTGTGCGATTAATATTAATTACTATTTGCCTATAGAATATAAGGATTAATATTAAGTTACTATAAAATGAAATATTGCTTATTAAATAGTGCTAATACAAAAAATACAGGCATATGCCGAACAATACCAACTTCATTAAAGATGTTCTACGGTCATGTATTCTGCAATGACTGCTTCAAAACCCACGTGATGACGAGATTCAAAGGCGAAGGCCCCCGTCTCCAGTCTAATAGCTGGTGGATGCAATGGGGTCCGGGAGTTAAACCACAAGATAAAGTACATGAAGGTAGTATGTTTTTACGTGTACGTTATATAGCAGACATATTTAAATTTCACTACTCGTAAGGTAAAATTCAGCCTCAAGAAAACAGGGTACATCTGGAATTTAAGAAAGTAAGTAGCAGCCCTTTAACACGTCCTACTGGGCACAGATATAGTACACAAGTGTATGCGCTAACACAAGTGCACGCGCTAACACAAGTGCACGCGCTAACACAAGTTCACTCTCCATTCCTTTACTTTCATATTTATTATATTATTATTATTATGAAATTGCAATTATACCCAGTCAAGGCTTTAAGCTTGAATCCTTGACATACGACATCACTTAATCCAATACGATATATTCTACCTAAGCATTAGAGTCTCGGACACTTCCATTTAGCGATCTGGAGCGTACGATTATTAGGATCTCCATTATTTTCAGTGTAAGTATTCAGGAATTCTTTATCCCCAATTTAAAGTCTATAGTCCCTTTTCAAATCTCATGGTAATAATTAAATAAATGACAAGATAAATCATTTGTCTACAGATGAAAAAGTGTCCGAGAATCCTTCCGAAGAACCGCCTAAACGTTTTATATGCGCACGCTGCTTGCAGCCGGTGGAAGAAAGCCATAAAGTGACTATTGGCGATCAGAGTTTCCATGCACAATGTGGCCAATGCTGTAAGTTAAACGATGTAAAAGCTTAAAAAAAAATTAAAAGTGCGTGCGTACAAAGTAAACATGTCAGTAGTGAAACTTATTTGGCATACCAATTTTTTAGTCTTGTTTATATTTATGCAAATCTAAAACTTTATTTTCGAGATTTAGAGGGAGAGAAAAGGAAGATATGTTAGGAATTTAGTTTTCATTACAATATTAAAGGTGCCGAAAATTAATACAAATAATTTATTAAAATCGCAAAACACGAATTGTAAATAAAATTGCCTCGTGTTTTTTGTGAATATTATAAGTTCTTAATTAAATTTTATTTAAATTTAAAAATATAGAAAAGAGAATTTATGAAATATTTTTAAAATAATTAAATAAATTATTATGAGTCGCAAATTAAAATGCTACACGTTATTTGTACATATTAAAACTACACAACCTTCAAACGCATTCGCATAAAAAACGCTGCACATCTTCGTCACTAACCACGCGTTTCACCCGTGAAAATGTTACCCTCACGCGCCTAATGACGTTACACTTCAAAAATATTGACGGTTTTATCACAGTTATCGCGTTTCGCCGTCCAAATTAAATCATGAAAAGTAGAAAGCCAGAATAGGGATTTTAGAAAGTTTTAATTATTCTTGTTTCAAAAATTATTTTCAGATTTTTGCCATAAAGTTCCTTCGTCGAATCCAAAGATCTACTATGGACAGGTGTTCTGTGAAGAATGCTTCCATCGACATGTTTTAAACCGCAATAAAGACAATCCTTCAGAATTTTTCAAGAACTGTTTTGAACAATGGTATTATGATTCCATAGATTTTTTGGGAGTCTTAAATTTACGTCCACTTTTTGTGCATTGGGCATAAATAACAAATATTATGCGTTTGGTTTTTCCTGGACCTGCTGCTGTCACCTGATAATATGGAACCGAATCATGAGCATGAAATGTCATTCCCGATATTTTATATTTATATTCTATGAACATATTTGCTCTGTCTGCTCTGTTCTTCTATAGATCACGCTCAGAATTCTCGTAGTTTCACTATTATATATCTTTATTCAGGGGGTGTAAGGGAGAAACGAGTCATAGTCCGTTTCTCCAAACGCCAACCTCACCTACACGCGGTGCACCCTGCTTCTACCGACGAGGCTCTGGCGACCGACAAATGGCGGTATAACCATTCTCCATAGCTGACCTAAATGCCACAGACCGATAACGGGCAGCAGCGTTATCGGTGCGATAAGGTCAGCACTGCGATCACCAACCCGCCTGCCAAGCGTGGTGATTATCGGCAGAAACCACAAATGACTAAAACAAGGCAGCAACGGCCCCCAGTCCCCGGCAGCCCCGCTATTCCTAGCTCTGGCAGCGGTTATGGTAACGGCGGGGCAGGGGGTGCTAAGAATCTCCGGAAGAGATTCCGCTGCCAACCCCGACGACTTGACCTGGCAACATACAACGCACGCACTTTGAGGACCGACGAAAAGATCTTCGAACTGGAAGAAGCAGTAAACAAGTTACACTGGGATATTATAGGATTGTCCGAAGTCCGTAGAGAGGGGGAGGACACGATAATCCTCGAATCCGGTAACTTGTTTTACTACCGGGAAGGTGAAGTTCAATCTCAAGGTGGTGTCGGATTCCTTGTCCACAAATCCCTCGTCAACAGCATTGTAGAAATTAACAGCGTGTCCAACAGGGTAGCGTACCTGATACTCAGAATCACCAAACGGTATTCGCTGAAGGTCATCCAGGTTTACGCACCCACATCATCACATCCGGATGAGGATGTAGAGGTTATGTATGAGGACATATCCAGGGCCATGCATACCTCTCGGACATTCTACAATGTTGTGATGGGAGATTTTAACGCAAAACTCGGCGAACGAAGTGGGGCAGAGTTGAGAGTGGGGCAATATGGCTATGGGCAACGGAACCAGAGGGGACAGATGCTCGCTGATTTCATGGAAAAGGAGGGACTCTACATGATGAACTCCTTTTTCAAGAAACAGCCGCTCCGAAAATGGACCTGGCTGAGTCCCGATGGTTCCACGAGAAATGAGATAGACTTCATCATGTCTACGAAACGGAACATATTCAATGATGTCTCTGTGATCAGTAAAGTGAAAACTGGGAGCGATCACCGCATGGTAAGAGGCACATTGAATATCAACGTCCATCGAGAACGGTTCAGACTGGTGAAGTCTACGCTCCGACCTACTCGTGCCCAAATCCAAGACCCCGAGAGCTTTCAACTAGAGCTGCAAAACCGCTTCGACGGCCTTGAAGAATGCGAATCTGTGGATGAGGTTAACAATAGGCTAGTAGAAACTGTTCATATGGTTGGGACTAAGTACTTCAGAGCCCGTAAAAAGAAAACCAAGAGATTCTCTGACTACACTCTCAATCTCATGGAGCAAAGACAGACAATGAGCTTACAGTCAGCAGCGGACGCGTCCGATTACCGGCGTATCAACAGACAGATCTCCAAATCACAAAAACGTGATCTGCGAACCTTCAATACGGAGCGCATCAAAGACGCTATTGAACGCAATAAAGGCTCCAAAGTGTTCGCAAGAGACCTGTCTATTGGTCAGCGCCAGCTTACGCGGCTGAGGACCAGTGATGGCAAGCTCATTGCGTCGAAACCAGAGATTTTGAGCGAGGTCGAGAATTTCTATGGACAGCTATACTCATCGACTGTCAAGCCTATTGACTGTTTGGCTGCAGATCCCAGAGCCAAACTAACCCGACACTACACTGAAGACATCCCGGACGTCAGTCTGTACGAGATTAGTATGGCTCTCAAACAGATGAAGAACAGCAAGGCACCAGGTGATGACGGAATCACAGCAGAACTCCTGAAGGCGGGTGGAAAACCGGTACTCAAAGTCCTTCAGCGAATGTTCAATTCCGTCATCCTCGATGGCACAGTGCCGGAGGCATGGCATAGGAGCGTGGTGGTTCTGTTTTTCAAGAAAGGCGACAAGGCCTTATTGAAGAACTACAGACCTATCGCGCTGTTAAGTCATGTCTACAAACTGTTCTCGAGAGTCATTACGAATCGTCTCGTTCGCAGATTTGACGACTTCCAGCCTCCCGAACAAGCCGGTTTCCGAAAAGGCTTTAGTACCATAGACCACATCTTTACGCTGCGGCAGATTATACAGAAGACCGAAGAGTATAATCGGCCACTTTGCTTAGCGTTCGTGGACTATGAGAAAGCCTTCGATTCGGTGGAAACATGGGCCGTGTTGAGATCTTTACAGAGATGCCGAATTGACTACCGGTACATACACGTGTTGAAGTGCTTGTACGAAAACGCCACCATGTCAGTCCGTATACAGGACCAAAGCACAGCGTCTATCCAACTGCAACGTGGAGTGCGACAGGGAGATGTTATCTCCCCGAAGCTTTTCACTGCGGCGCTGGAAGACCTTTTTAAGCTTTTGGAGTGGAACGGACTGGGCATCAACATCAACGGCGAGTACATCACTCATCTACGGTTTGCCGATGACGTAGTCATTATGGCAGAGACTCTCGAAGATCTCAATACAATGCTGGATGACCTCAGCAGAGTTTCTCAACAGGTGGGCCTGAAAATGAACATGGATAAGACGAAAATTATGTCTAATATCCATGTACCGCCTCACCCAGTCATCGTTGAGAACTCAGCTCTCGAAATTGTTGACGAGTACACATACCTGGGACATATAGTCCAGCTAGGTAGATCCAATTTCGAGAAGGAGGTCAACCGCCGAATCCAACTCGGTTGGGCTGCGTTCGGGAAGTTACGCCAGATATTTTCGTCTGATAACCCTCAGTGCCTGAAGACCAAAGTCTTCGAACAGTGCGTGTTGCCAGTGATGACCTACGGTTCTGAGACGTGGTCGCTGACTATGGGCCTCATGCGGAAGCTCAGAGTCACTCAGCGTGCGATGGAGAGGGCTATGCTCGGAGTTTCTCTACGTGATCGAATTCGAAATGAAGAGATCCGTAGTAGAACCAAAGTCACCGACATAGCCCTACGAATCGCGAACCTGAAGTGGCAATGGGCGGGGCACATAGTCCGAAGGACCGATGGACGTTGGGGACCGAAAGTGCTGGAGTGGCGACCCCGCACCGGACGGCGCAGTGTAGGCAGACCCCCCACAAGGTGGACCGATGATATAAAGAGGGTCGCCGGTAGCCGTTGGAGCCAGGCGGCGCAAGATCGGGCCTTGTGGCGGTCATTACGTGAGACCTATGTCCAGCAGTGGACGTCCATCGGTTGAAGCGACGGCGACGATATCTTCATTACCCCACTTTCAGAGTAAATAATTAAGATTGATATATTAGACGATGATCTGGTTGAATAACCACGATCTTGTAATTAACTTATTTAATGCATATTCGTTTGAAAATATAATAATCTTATTCTTGCGAATGTTCAGGCAAAACAATGCACAGTTTGCGGAAAACATGAGGGACTTTATGCGTGGAAACAAGGAATCTGCTCCTTTCATCTTTATGATGCAAGGCCAGCAGCCGCCGTTCTGTAGGTGTGGTACAGGCCCGCAAGATTGGTTCCAGGCAAATGAAACAAGAGCTAATGAAGCCAGAAAATGTAAATAACCGTTTACCTAATCTGATCTAATACTGGTAGTATAATCAAATTTCTAAATTCTTACTAATATTAAAAATGCGAAAGTAACTGTCTGTCATGCTTTCACGCCAAAGCAGCTGAACTGATTTGAAATTTGTACCCAGATTGTCTAAACCCTGAGAAAAGACATGTGCTACTTTTTAACGTAGACGCTCACTAAAAACTAAATTCCCCATATTTCCACGGGTTTCGGTTATATATACGAAAGCGAGCACTTATTGCGGGATCTCCAATAATATTTACCAGATTGACTTGAAATTCAACATATATTATCCTCTCGCGACATAATCTCTCACTAAGAACGTGTTTTGCCATCTTCCCACGGGATCTGGATATAAGTAAAACTCAATGAGACGTTTCCTTTACTATTCATTCTTTGATTTGACATATTAATTTCGCGACGAAAATTTGGACTAATAACGGTATCAAGTACTATGCGAGTCACATCGCGGGGAACAGCTAATGAATGGGTATTGTTATATATAATTTATTACGAACAAGCCAGCTTTCTACTCTGTCAGATTGTGCTGGTGCAATTTTAAGGTAATGCGGAAACTTAGTAAGAGATAATTTATCTCTTATTGATTGCAATGAGTAAAGCTTTCAATAAATCTACACATACAATGCCCCTGTTCTACTGAGAATCGAATCACTGACCTATTATGCTAGCGAATCCTATACATGCACCATAAACGGAAAGAGAATGGAAAGCACTGAATTAACCCATGAAAATGACTTGTATATTTCTTCTTATTTACCTGCCGTTTATCTGCTTCGTAGGTTCGTAAGACTTTACTAGAGAAAATGTTACAGCTGCGACTCCTGCTACGATCTCTTTTGGCGAAGATTCCCAAAGCTGGGATCTATCCTTCGAAAACCGCACCGACGTTTCTGTTCCAGAGTCGAATGAAGAATCAGCAAAACATGAAAATTCGATTGTCGCCGCAGCTGAAAAAATCGAAAAGCTCACAAAATATCTACACGAAGGGATTGAATTACGAAATATTGACAAAAAATGGAAATTTCTCGAACAAGACCCTTCGATAGACGAATCCTTTTGTGGTTGGATAGATTTGCATGACAAGAATAATAGTCGCGATTGTCCGAAGTGTTTGTGGCAATGTGGTCCTATTTATGTTAATAGTGAATATATCCAAAACCAAGTTGTTTGATGATTTAAATAAAATGTGGTGTTATTCAGTAAAATCCATTGTTTCTTTTTATTTATTTTCTTTTGGTTATTCCAACCTCCAAATTAGGAATAAACACTATAGATTAATGATCCGGTGTTTCAAGTAAGTTCACTGATTACAAATATCGGTCTTAATGGGGTATGGCTGGAATGAAAATGGCTTACGAGTAGCGGGGTTTCCCCCTCCGCACGCGAGTCCTTACTCCTTACATTACTTAATACATTCTTTGGTCCTTTAGACATCCAGTGGTGTACTTGAATTTCGGATGGAGGTGATATATACCTACAACACCAAACTCCATCCCGCCGATTTTATAATTCGTTAGTTGATCGCTTTTGAATTGCCTCCCGATGGATGCAATTTCGACTACTAAGCAACATCTAAACAGCAACAGTGCCTTTAATTTCGTTTATTTATTTCTAACCAAAATTATTCCAATATATGTATAAATAAAATAAAGGTTAGACCAACGGTTTATTACATTAATTTAAGATTCACTAAATGCATTTATATATCACAAAGCATTTTCGTACAATAATTGACGTTTTTGGAGCCTTAGCGTTCTGTTAACAAATTTATTGTGTTTCGTCTGAATTACATTCTTGAAGAGCAATCTTTTTTGCAACTTCGCTAGATAGTTCAACTTGTTTCGACGGACTCCAAATATATTTGTGAAAACAGTTGGTACAAAACACATGACCATAATAAATTCTTGAATGAGTTGGTACTGTGCGGCATACACCTGGGGAAAACAGAATATGAAAATTAAACCTACAATTTAATTTTCTAAGTAGATCTATCAGGGTATGGCTTGGACGGTGCAGTGGACAGATGTCTTGTTTTCTTTGTTGCTCGGTATAAATTATTAGCAATAATAATAAATGTCGAAAATAATATGTATGTTAACTTATACATTATCAAATACTATATTTACTAATACAATAAAAAAGGCAGAAAACTTAAGGTGTTTATAGAAGCCATATTCATTCCATAGAGTGGCTACTGAAACTCAGCATTGGAATTATTATATTAATCCCATTTTAGTTGAGTGGTCACCTTTTTTTAATCACACCGATACACAAATTTATAATAAAGCAAAAATAGTACATGTGTAGAGAATAAACATTTTTCTTTCTTTCTATTCCCTCTCTCACTCTCCCTCTTTCTCTATTAGCTAACCAAGTCTAAAATCCATGCTAATCTAAGTGTAAAATACCATTGAATTTAATTTTCATAACTTGTTCAAAAATATTATTTATTTTTTTCTAAGAATACCAACAACTAATCTTACCACATAAATTAGTATATTGTGAACGGTGATTTTGTCGTTCTGAGAACAATTTATTATCACATTCACCGTGGCTCAAAGACTCCATTTTTAAATATTTTACAATTTTTTTGATCACAAATTAAATTTAGACGTTCGACATTTTTTTTTAATATGTCAAAAAAAATGAAAAGTAACTAATCATTTGAGATTTTTTATAAATAAAGAAGGTGATATTTCTCTTGTTTAAGACTATACTATGACTTCGGAGGCGAAGCTAATTCAAAATATAACATTTTATGTATTGTTCTACAATCATGAAGTAATACAATTTACAATATATTTAATTATGTACAAAAGTTTAATTAATAAAGAATTAGAATGACAGTCACACCTTGGTTTTAATTCTCTCGATCCTTTGACTTATCTAATACCTACAAAAAATATATAGCTCGCCTAAAGAAGTTTTTAATTTAAGAAGTAACTGATATCATATTGACAGTGTTTCGAACACAAATGTTGATGCTTTAAATTGTCTATTGTATGAACATTATTGTCAACTCTAATATTTTTGAATAACTATCATTTGTCTATGACTGGGCAGGTGTGGCTCTTCAAAACGAATAAATCCTAATTTTCTTATACTAAAACTTTATTAAACAGATTTTTTTATAATTTCCAGTGATCAATATGTGTTAAATGAGGAATAATGATTATTATGACAATAAGTTTCCGTTGATTTTACGTTGGAAAAAGTAGTAAACAGTTGTATGTTGGGTGATAACCGTTTTCAATAATAATTAAATCGGAAAGAAAACAAACAACAATGTACGGTCGAAAAACTCCTTCTACATATCGTTCCACGCCTTCCGTTTATTCTCATTATACTGGAAAGTAAGTATGTATTGAAATGTACGTATTTTTCTAACTATTGATAAAGAAGCTAACGTTTACTGTTTCAACTCCATGGTTATAAATTAGTAAAACTGTATTTAAATTTAGATTTCGTACTGGATTTAATATATTTATAACAGTTTTCATATTCGAAAAAAATTTAATTCAAGAATTTACAAAACGAAATTGTTTCATTTCTACTTTATTTTACAGTCCGTATATGTTGTTTAAATTACCAGTATTAATTAAAATACTTATCCATTCATGGTCAAATACATTTTTTTAATGTTATACAGGATTCCACTTGGTCTTATTGCCGTTTTTTCAAATATGAATTCCTAATTTAAATTTCTTTTACGATAAATTGTAGTGTCCTTTATTGAGAGCTCACATCAAAGGTGTAAAGGTTTCTACTATGTGTTGAGTTTGAGAAGTTTGTGCTAGACAACATGGAAATTAACTTAAAAATTTGCTTTTATGAACTTTTTATCAATATTTTGTTTTAAATAAAAGAGCTATCTTTCCATAGTTAGTATTATACAAAGAAGTTTTTCATTTAAAATAGACTAACCTATTGTGATTATTAATAAATCTATTGTTATTATAGGTCTTCAACAAATTTAAGATCTTCAAAGTCACTTCGGTCACTGAGAGTTCCCTGGTATCAAAAGCCCATCTTACATGATGCATTTGTACTCGACTTGCAAAGGGGATCTTTACTTACAGGATTTATTTCTGTGGTAAGAAATTCTTGTGTATAGTGTCAACAGCAGATATGTTTCTAAATATATAGTTAAGATCTCATGTCTATAGGGAAAATATACCAAATGCTAGTGTAATTTGAAGACCAATGTTGTGCCATGTACATGTTTTCATATGTAATGTTATTCATACATGATGCTAGATGTAACATGATAGATCTGTAACTTATATTTTGCAAATTACAATAAAATCTGTATTGATTACTTTGCAATTTAACACTGCTTTGTATTTTTTTTCCTAAAATTTATACAGTTTACTCTATTAAAAATAATCTGCAGTAGTTACTGTGATTGTATACATTATGTTTATACTCGGACAAATTAGAAAAATGCTATTTTCTAAATGAACTTTATTGAATTGTGCCAGTTTTCTTCCAAAGCAGCAATAGTTACTTCAGAAAAACTTATATATCATTACACTTATATTACTTAATGATAAAGGAAAGCTTTGTATTCTATCAAAAAAGCTACATATGATATTTTTACATAAATTTTTTTCCAGTTTATTGCTCTATTCACATTTGCACAAAGTGTCTTTGACCTATACTGCCTGGGAATGGCTGCGCCAGGATCAGTGCATTATGGCTATTACATTATAAGCTTTGAATTTGTTTATGTTGGCAGCCCTCCAGGTGAGTTTTGTGAAAAATTAACAAATATACTAACCTATGTAACTTTGTATTGCGATAAAAAATGGGGCTAGTAATAAGATGATAATAAAATTTTACAACCCATTCTAAGATTTACCAAGTATATAATTATAACAGAGACTTTAACACCATTTATACATCCAAAAATAGGTTTAAAAAGTTGGGTGAAAACACAGTCTTGAATACATATATATTTTTTTGTCACATTGTCGAGATTAGTGCACAATATAAATAGAATTAATTGTAAATTTAATAACATACACACAAATTCCCACACACAGAGTATCAGCTGTGACTGTTTATTATATGACATTGTACATACATACATACATAGCATCACGCCTCATTCCCATAGGGGTAGGCAGAGGCAACATCCTTCCACTTGCCACGATCCTTGCATATCTCCTTCGCTTTTTACATTCTCATTAAACCTTTCATACAAGTTCGTCGGTTTAGAGTACTCTTGACCTGGCCGTTATTTAAAATGTCCTGGATTTGGTCCAGGAACGTTCGCCTTGGTCTTCCCCTTCCAACTTTCGCATTCACTCTTGACTCATAAATCCTTTTTGTCAGTCTCCTTTCGTTCATTCTCTCTACATGCCCAAACCATCTAAGCATGACATTGTAATCGTAAGAAAAATCTGTTATTACCACAAGATTTGTTTTTTATGTGTAAATTAGTTAAAGATACTGTAGATTTTTGATAATAAATAATACACAATAAATTTCATTCAAATTTAACAAGCTGTTTTGCAGGAGTTTTATAAACTGTGACACAAGTTTTTATATATTTTCTCAGTACTTACACTCACAGGACTTGAGTGTAATCTCACCTGATGGTAATTAATGAAACAGTTTAAGATGGAAGTAGGCTCACTCAGTAATAAGTAATGCACACCTTATGGCTTCTACACAGTATTTTACAGGAATGCATACTTTTTGCTTGGTGGCATGTAAAGCTATTAGGGTGCTAACAGGTTGAATCTGTGGAAGGCCACAATTCCAGACAGATAAAAGAGAAAATACAATTTACAAAATCAGCCTCACCCAAAACATCAGTTTGTGAAAAGAATGTTCACATGATTGTGCCAGAAAAGTTGTCTGTATATATTATACTAGCTGAACCATGACTTCATCTGCGTGGGATGGTTTTTGGTTAGCATTGACACCAGAGATATTGTGATGAGTCAATAGTTAACACCCCCGCAATCCCCACTTGTGGTGGAAGTTTTGCAAAATCCTTCCTTAGCTTACCTCTGCTCGGCAAAAGGAGTATTCCTACCAAATTTCATGTCTCTACGCCTTATGGTTCCAGAGATATTGTGATGAGTCAATGGAAACCTGGAGATATATATATATATATATATAAATTTTCTGCATGTATGGAAAAACTTATTTTTTATTATGCATCTACCTGTCTATTACTGGTAGTTTTCTGTAAGAAAACTTTGTCTGTCAAATAGTTTGCTCCTTTCAATGCTGTGTTTGAGATAATATTAACTATTAAGGAAGGTTTGATTTTTTGGTTTTAGAAATTCCTTTTTTTTTCAGTCCGTAATGTTTTGGTAGTATTCTCACTGTTCTCCTGGATTGGTTCAATAGTGGTTTTAGTAACCAGCATTATATTGATAATTGCATTAAGAAAGGTAAGTGCAGTTTGTAATCTACTAGTGTGAATGAATTTTGTTTAATTGTAACTTAAAAGATGTTTTTAAAATAAAATCTAGATTTATAATAAGTTTCATAATCATAATTAATTTTCTAAAATTTTCTAGAAAAGATATTTCATAATTTTATATAATGTTTTCATTTGTTTAATTTTTAATTTAAGACTTTCTAGAAATCATAAATGAATTATGTATAAATCTGATAATATCTATACATATAAATAGATTTCAAAAATTTTCTTCTTAATAAAAATGTGTGTGTGTACTTATGTTATGTACACGCGTTAGAAGTTATACTTCTTTGGCGTAACAAAATAAAATTCTCTTAAAAAAATTTTCATTCGCCTTATTCGACGTAGGAATTATAAACATAAACTAACTTTCATTCAATAAAAATAGTTTATAATCTGTTTTCTATAGTTAAGTCCGAAAGTTATAATTGTGATAAGAATGTCACGTTGATATTTTGAATTTCACATTATATCTAACAAGTAATATAATAAAATAATAAGGTATTATAAAATAATGAAAAACTAAAATGTTGACTATAGCTAACTTCAAGGTGTCTGTGTTTTCTGACGGTGTGCGCGCGCTCATCGTAACAAAATGACCAAAAGAAGTATAACTTCAGAAATTCGAAGTATCAAAATTATGTTTTAAAATTGTAGATGTGAATGTTAAAAAATATTTCATTTAATCTTTTAATCCACCTTATCATTTATGGATGTTTCTAAATTGACTTGCATTGTTTCTAGTGTCATTTATACTTTATTCATTTACATTAATCATCTCATTTTTTTGTGCTATCCATCGTAGTTAGTGATGACCAACAAAAATAAGGTATAGGAATTTAAACCAATTACTTGTGTGTTTCTCTCATATGTCTGTCATAATTTCATTTTTATTTCGTTTCGTTATATAACTTTCTTTAATCGTTTTTTTTGCTTGTAAATGATACTGCACGAAGCTACATGTCCTGCATGCTTTTATCGCATATGCACCTCGTTAAACAAACTGCCCTATGTAGTGAGAAAGAAAGAACTTTTTTAATGAATATTATTATGTTGCTGAAAAAAAAGCTTTATATTCTTCAAATTAAGTGTGTGTATTCTATGTCATTGGTCTAACTTCCTCATTGGTCTAGTGGTTAGCATGTTCGACTACAGACATGAGGTCCTGGGTTCGAGTCCTGGACCGGGTGAATTTAAAAAATCAATATTGAGTTTTCTATTAAGATTTTCTCAATATTCGCCCGAAGTTGGATAATTGGCGGTGTGATCCACCCCCGTGTCTCGGAGAGCACGTTAAGCCGCCGGTCCTGCGCCTGATCT
Source organism: Elymnias hypermnestra (assembly GCA_015832385.1). NCBI lineage: Eukaryota > Metazoa > Arthropoda > Insecta > Lepidoptera > Nymphalidae > Elymnias > Elymnias hypermnestra. The sequence goes on along the minus strand of JACTOM010000637.1, from coordinate 245,546 downwards.
CTCTCCGGTCGTGTCGGAATCCCGTCACATCGGACTATGAGATTGAAGGAATAGAGAGTGCACTTGAGTACTATGCCTACAAATCCGCAGTGGAGCAGCGTGGTGGGTCTATGCTCTAAAAAACCTCACTCCAAGGAGTGAGGAGGCCTGTGCCCAGCAGTGGGACGTTAATGGGCTGCTACTTACTTTTATTCTATGTCATTGGTTATAGGGGGTTGGATAAAAAGGTTATTAATAAATAAAGTCAAAGGATTCAGGGTGTATTATATGGTGAAGACTATTCTAAAATCATTTCTTAAGTATACACATTTGTAATAAGATACTGCAATTTGTTTTGGATTGTACTACATACATACATAATTTTAAGATATATGTCAATACATCTTTCTACAAAAGGCATATTATAATGTTTTGAAGATTATTTAGGCAATAAATGTTTGGATTTGATTCCTGTTGCACACGGAAGCAAAATATTGCACAGTCTAACCAACAAAACTTTATTTTAAAGAGTAACCAATGAGTTTCTTGCTAGTTTATTCTCAGATAGATTTGTTATCAATTGGCAGACTACTGAAGATTCAAAAGTGTTCTTTGAGGTTACTTGAATAAAGAATATTTTGCGCTAATGCCATAAAATGTAACCTTCTCTTTTCAGGAACATGAGAAACGTGTAGTTCCATGGCTCTATACTTTTGGTGTGTTCATATCATTCCGAACAATAGCATTCATATTTGCATCAATAGTCAATGATATGATATTCGCTTACAACATATTCATCTGTCTTTGCTGGATAGTGTTTTGTGTTGTTGGTGTGTATGGATGGTTGCTCGTATATAGCTTGTACTTGGAGTTGGCTGATTTGACCAAGTTGGAGGATTTGGCTCATTTAAGGGTATGTTGTATATAAAAGAAGTTAAAAGTGAATGTGTGCATATTACACATATCAGAAGCAAAACTTTTTTGGCAAAGTAATTTTTGAGTCTTGCTTAGAGGGAGGGGAAAAGGAAGATATAAGGAATTTATTTATTTATTTATGTACCAAAGAAATGGGAAACATAACAACAAACAGAAAGCTTATATCCATAGGATGACTTATCTCTAAAAAGAGATTTCTTCCAGACACCCTTTGATATGGGAGAGTACTTAATTGAGATGTGGCGCAAGTACCAAATCTTATTGGAGTACAAAAATAAAATAGTAAAACAAAAACAAAAAAACTCAACAATAATAAGATAATAACCATATATTTGCTACATATACATACACACATATACATATATATATATATATATATATATATATATATATATATACACACACACACATACATGAACATACATACATACATATAAAATATTATACACTTCATACCTATGTTTATGAGGATAGAACTTGGTAAAAGTTTAAATTATATATTGGAAAAGTAGTGACGCTTGTCGTTAAGATATTAAGTGTCGAAAATTAAGAGAAATAATTTATTCAAATCTCAAATGACTTGTCAATAAAAAAGCGACGTGTTTTTTGTCAATATTTCAAATTATTAATTAAATTTGCTTTTGAATTTATAATTTAGGAAAAAGAATTTACGAAATAATTGCATTTATTATATTATGAAAAATAGTATTAAATTATTATATGACGAGTGACAAATTGGAAATGACACATGTTAATTGTAAATATTAAAACTACCACACCCTCTAACGAATTACCATAAAAGACACTGCACATCTTCGTGACGTAATCACGCGTTACATCCGTAAAATTTTTACTATTTTACCCCATCATCAAAGGTGATATTAGTACTATCATCTGTCTTCGAAGCACTCTTCTAATACATCGGTATAGAATTGGTTTGTCTTTATGATCTCTTAACTCCTTTTACAGATGGGCACAATGGCTTCCCTAAACGCGTCGCTAGCTGGTTCTCGACCCACCACACCACATTCCACCGTCTCCACGATGCCCGCCTCGCAAATATGATGCGACACCAAGATCACCCACAATGAGGAAATCCAGCCCCTGGACGAGGAGTTGGTGCCCCTGGCCAATGACGAAATCGAAGACTTGGGAGAGGAGTCCTTACCTCTATCAACACAAGCGGGTGGTCTTGAAACAACTGTATAACTTTTCTATCTAGGTTTAAGTGAAAACAATCGAGTGATTTTTTTATAAATTGTTGTTGAAATTCTAACACCATGTATAATGTATCACTTTTATATGAATTCGATGGAATAGAAAACAAATAAAATTAAATAACATATGTCTATTGTCAACAGGTTTGCATATGACTATGATCTCACTTGATGATAAAGGATGAAACAGTCTAATGTGATATGGCGTTAATCTGGACAGAGGTAGTTTACCTGTAATGGTATCTATGCATTGTATCGGAACACAATTCTTTTTCTTAAAGGTATGTCTTTGTAGTTTAAAAAATGTGACTTCCTAAATTTGTCCTGCTGGAAAATGAACTCAGAATGTCTGTTACTGAAGCGAGTAATTGTAGTTTTCCCTCAGTGATACTGTCGATGTAATCCTTTTATTAAAGCAGCTGAATGCGTCTAAGCTCCAAAAACCCTCTCTTTTGTAAGTGAGGAAGCATGTGCCCAGCAGTGGGATGTTGCCTATCCTTTCAATAAAATTAATGAAGTAAAGTGTAAATCTGTATTTACTTGCAGTCCTAAAGATTCTAATTGATATTAAAATATATGGTGTTAGAACTAATGCGATGAAACTTATTTGCCAGTTTAGTGGTGTTTAAACATTTTAAACATATTTTAAGAATTATAAACATAATTCTTTTTAAAACTTCTTCATGCTAAGACTCCTCTGTTTGCCATTAGGAAACCGACATCGACAATCAAATCAGATTTTTATACACTTTACACTGTTAGTCTTCACTTAATTGAATTTTATCAAACTTGATAACTGACAAAATATTAATTTATGAAATTCCATATTTCACTTCCACATATTTCGTTCCAGCAATTCCATAGTTCACTATCACATAACATTTTCTGGCTATTCCAGTATTTAATTTCACAAATTTTGTTCCTGTGGTTCCATTTTTCACACCTACATATTTTATTCCAGCACAACCATTATGCATTCCATGCACCTCATATTTTTTTCTCTAAATTCTAGTATTGAATTTCACATATTTGATTCTTATAAATACCATTGTTCACTTCCACACATTTAGTAACAGCTTTTCCATTGTGCACTTCCTCATATTTTTATCTTGCAATTCCAATGTTCACTTTCAGATATTTCGTTTTTCAACACATCCCACATTTATTTAGTTTCATGTTACTACTGCCTAGTATTTTATTGCATTTGTAATCTATTGAATATGGTATGCTTAAATGATTTATTTTTATATTCAAAACCCACCGTTCATAAAAGTTAATAAACTTGATACCATCAAGAGTTTATAATATTTCGATTCAATAAAAAATTTGCTTTTGAAATATTATGATTTGGCATCTCGCTACAGTTAGTTGGTGTGTTTAGTAGTATTAAACCACTACAAGGAACATATAAGCCTTAAGGTATAAAAATATGGTTCCAATAATTGAAATCCTAATCGTTCTCACTTTTGTATTTAGGGAAATAACTTTTAAAGTTCTATTTACCATCTAGTAGATCTTATATTTCACACTAGCAGCTTAAGAATCCAATAAAGTAATGTATTCCCGAAGCATTTTTAGTTATCTGTTTTTCTGAACTATGTTGTTTAATTTTTTTTTTGTTTCTGTAAGCAATCGATGCAATGCCTGGAATTAATCTCGATGTTTTTGAAGTGAAACTGTTTTAGGCGTTCTTTATTTACATTTCAATAAATTATTTGTATTAATTTTCGACACTTAATATTTTATTGACAAAAACATAACATATCTTCCTTTTTCCTCCAAGTCTCTGAAATCTAAAGTTTTAGATTAGTATAAATATAAACAAGACTTAAAAATTAGTTTGCCAAAGAAGTTTCACTTCTGTCATATGTACTTTGTACACATGCACTTTTAATTTTTATTGCTTTATAATGGAGTCAAATTACTTTTATATGTTTCTTATGTCGTTCACAGCTTCTTTAATCTTTTATTTACCTTTTTAGATACAGATCACAATTCCATTGACTGAGTCCAAAAAGTAGTGTGAAGAGTATTGTTAGTTCTATATTTATAGGAAAAATTCTTAATTTGAACCTTTGTGTATCAGAAAACTTGAAATAACTGTTTTGAGTAATTTCAGGCATTGGTTTGATTTCTTCTCATTAACACACACTCTTAAATTAAAAAATTATGCACTTAAATATCTTACTATCTGCCATATTTCTAATTGGCTGCTATTGTCGAAAGTCTGTTGGTTGGAATTAGTTTGTCTCCTCTTAATGTTTCATGAGACAAAACATATATTTAGTTTTAATTTTATATTACGCCCTTATTTGTTTCTTTAACTCCGTCCGGTGGTTTTATTGTTAAGCTTTTCTCTTTGTATAATTTATGTAATTAATGCTAGTACAGATGTTCCCAAACTGTTAGCTCGCGCTCTTACAGAGTCAATATAACATCCGAGACGCCTTTTATTGTGTTAAAAGAAAACAATATTTTAAATTAGGTATTGTTATTCATTTATTGTAAATTACTTGTACGCAATTAGTAAATATTTAAGTGGCGCATTGTTGTGGGTCTAAACTTTGTTGTTTGTTAGTCATGGAACGTTAATAGATTAACAACCTTGAAGATATTTTATTTTGACACAATAATTGAAAATTACAAGATTACTCATATTTCAACCTGACAATTAGGTATTCCATGACGACGCATGACGATTAGATTTTTCTATCAAGATTATAAATATATTTTACATTGATTGGATGTTCCTGGTACTTGCCGACACAAATACAGCGACACCGCTGTCGAGGTCCCTGATTTCTGACGTCACCCGGGTGTGGACTCCCGGGGACGCCCTTGGTGATTAAATGTTCCAAGATTACATAATATTTTAATGTGATGATTGGATACTCCATGATTACACATTATTTTCACACGACGATTGGATATTCCATGAAGCCACATTTATTTTAACCTGACGATTTGATATTCTATGATTACACATTTATTTTAACCCGAAGATTGGATATTCCATGATTACAGATTTATTTTAACCTGACGATTGGATATTCTATGACTACATATTATTTTAATATGACGATTGGATATTCCATGATTACATACTATTTTAATGTGACGATTGGACATTCCATGGTTACACATTTATTTTATACTGACGAATGGATATTCCATGATTACATACTATTTTCATGTGACGATCGGGTATTCCATGATTACGCAATTATTTTATACTGACGATTAGGTATTCAATTATTAGACATTTATTTTAACATAATGATTGGACATTTCATGAATTCACAATTGTTTTAACCTGACGATTGGATATTCCTCGGTTAGATATTTATTTTAACATGAGAATTGTATATTCCATGTATTCACATTTGTTCTAACCTGACGATTGAAAATTCCATGAATACATACTATTTTAATGTGACGATTGGATTTTTCATGACTACACATTTATTTTATACTGACGATTGGTTATTCCATGATAAGACATTTTTTTAACATGATGATTAGATATTCCATGAATTCACATTTCTTTTAACCTGACTATTGGATATTCTATGATTACACATTTATTTTAACCTGACGATTTAATATTCCATGATTATGATGGGGTTATTTGGGATGTTCCAATATAAAAAAATATTGTAACCGGGTGATAATTCACGATAAGATGTTCATTTTAATCCAACGATTCGTTACTCCATGATTACGTATTAACAAATAAATTGGGTAATTGCCAATGTTTGAAGAGGCTACACTACTTTGGGAAGCTCTGTGTTAGTGTTATGTTTATATAATCTCTTTATATTGACTTTAATAAATTGTGTTAATCATAATATATAGTTAAGATTGCTTAAGATTAAAATCAAATATGTTTTAATTATATTGTAAGCATCGTTCATAGCTTATCTTAAGTATTATCTTCTTAATTTGACATAGTTCTAAAGTGTAATAAGTTAGATATATAGTTAAAATATTAAGCGTAAATGAAATGGCACAGACTATATTAATGGTGTTTAATTATTAATTTTATTACTATATCTATGAGCCATTTAATAATGACGTATTGTTCTCATTGGGAGGAATACGTTAAAGCTTAAATATGATAGCTCGTGATGGTTATCTAGTGATACCATCTAAAACAGTAATCAAATCAAGTCAAAATCCTTAATTTGTTATTGAATGGCCTCTAATAAAATATTGAGACTGCATGTGCCTTAATTAGTTGTAAAAATATTATTAGGATTATGGTATCTCATTGCGCTAACAAGAAGTTTATATCTATTACATAGTGAATGATCTGAAAATATAAAAAAGTATTTTTATTTCCTTTATACATGGTTGGCTATATGATTATAATTTGCTCAACTTACAGCAACTTTTTTTGACATATTGAACTGTATGAATTGGCTTTTTGTAAAGAATAAAATATAAATAAAAAAAAGATCATATATAAGTTTTGTAATCTATTTTTTTTATCGCTTTAACTAAAACCTTAAATACATATTAATTTCTGAACGAAGTGCGGAAATCACGTCGATTGTATCACAACAGACCCGAGTGCTTGTGACGTCACAAAGTCAATTTCATCTCATTACTATAAGCTATGCACTACTATAAATAGCTGTTATCGATTTAATTAATTAAAAGTTCAAATTTAATTACTTTAAAACAATTGATTTTATCGTTAACTTATCCGTAGTTACCTAAAATTATGACGTCACAAACATGGCGACCGATAGTTGCGCGTTTATAGTCACGTGATTTTTTTTATTGTATCTTTTTTTTAATTGTCTATAATTAAATCCTTTTTTAAGATTAAGATAACGTTTTAAAATGCATAAAAAGTCAATATATATATTTTCTAAATCCCGATTATTATAACGATAAACATAACGACTTGATAAGATACAAAAAAATATGTATTATTTGATAACGAAAATAAGTATGTTATTCGTGCATGTTATTTCAGATTGTCAAAACTTTATTCATCATAATTGTAGATTAACGAAGATTTATATTGCAATCAAAGTAAAGGTCGTATTGAAAGCCTATAAACAAACACTACCTGTCTCATATTAATTATTAGTATTAACTCCTATTTTAATCAGATTGTCAATTTGCCTATCAATTAGTATTTAAAAATACCTTTTAATGGTACAAAAATTCGTCACGCATTTCTAAGTGCCTTATTTAATATATAAAGAATTCGAAATCTCCGTGCTCAAACACATTAATATATGTAGAATAAGATCTGCTTTTTACTGCTTATGATATTAAAAAGTTTTGACTGTAAAATACAAACGATCTTTAATTTTCATGTATATTAAATAAATATTCTGTACACATTGAAATCGGTGTTTTATTTAATTCCGAATTTTGTTTTAAGTTCTCGTTATATATGTTTAACTGGAATTTTCAGATCAAATTCAAAACTTATAAACTACTTTCATATTCGCTCAATCAAATTAAAAAATTAAAGATTATTATTTTTTATTAATCAAAAATTATACGAATTAAATTACATTTATGTAGAAATGTAATTATAACACGAAACAAATAGATAGTTCAAACAAGGTTTATTGCCAAGTACGATAGACTAGAGAGTTACAATCATAGACACAAGTGCCATAAAAAAGGGAAAACAAAGTTTATGGTTACCATAAACTAATTATATTAACAAACATTATCGATTTGTAGTTTAATATTCCTACAATTTATAAAAAGAAAATAATCAAAATATAGATTCTTTAAAACATAGACGAGAAGCAAGTGCTATGATATTATTAGTGAATAATGACCGGTAAAGTTGATTGCTCCACTCTACTGTCATATTTCTCATTAAACGCTTCACTTTTCCGATGAAATAGGCACTTAATGATTGAACCAAAAGCAATTACAAATTATGCACAAAATTCTGTCACCGCCCGTCTGGAGCGCACTTAAAATAACAACCAAAATTGGGCTTCTTTCATTTATCAAAATCACAATATATAGAGCAATTAATGAAAAAAAAGCTTGTGATATCTCATAGATTTAACAAAAAAGTAGTTTTTCATTAGGGGTATCAAAACATTTATTAATACACACAAATGGTTACAGGTACATACACGCACACACTCCCTCTCTCTCATTCACACGCACACAAAAAGTTGTTTGCCTTATCATTTAAGTTCGCTTTACTGTATTATTTTTGATTGATGTAAATAGACAAAGTGTCATGGCCTTATTTTAAGCGTTAAATGTAATAATTGTATGCTGCTTGATTACCAATAAAGAATAAAATAAAACAGTAATAAGAGTAACTTGTGAATACTATACTCTAAGGATTACAATGACAATATAACCTATGGTAAATCATCGACACCGTAGATAGTACATATATACTGATTAATCGACACATTAAAATTATGGATTTACAATAACAAACAAATATATACTCAATATCAATTGGCAGCTATTATTTATTCTTCTAATCAATGCCTGAATTATTATTATGCGTCTGAACACCGAAAAGATTAACATTTACTGTCATGAGTAGCCGATATCTCCGTTATTTTAAAATATAAAGTAAATGAGTTACGGTTAGATTTAATTTACTATCATTCCTATTAAATTATTAACCTTGCCGTTTTGAGATCTAATACATTTTTTATTTAAAGTAGACATCACGTCAGTAATACAATAATTAAGAATTGATTTAAAATATATATTAATTGTTTTAAAATTAAATTTTCGTGGTTTATTAACATATTGACTATTTGAACGGGTACATAACACGATGGCGTTTTTTAATTTTGCCGATATTTCGACCCAGTTACATGGATCGTGGTCACGACGTTATTGCTGTGGGCGGTTGTGTCAAGCTGTCAAGGGCAGAATGTGTCTACCCTACGTATGATCCGTGAAAAACAAAAGGAAACCGCCCACAGAAGCCCAACATTAAAAAACGCCATCGTGGTATGTACCCGTTCAAATACTCAAAATATATATTTTGTTAAAAACTTAACTCGGTTTCAATACAATTATTTGACTGGTGAGAGGCTTCGGCCATGGCTAGTTACCACCTTACCAGCAAAAATGTACCGCCAAACAAAGAGATTTGTGTTCCGGTACGATGCTGTGTAGAAACCGTGAGGGGTATATCGCCTCTTAACAGATTAGCGCGCTTCCATCTTAAACTGTATCATCACTTACCATCGGGTGAGATCACAGTCAAGCGTTAATCTGTGAGCAATAAAAAAAATTATTGTTTCCTAGTTAGAAACAGTTTCACAGTCGTCAAATCTTCTATAAGAAGTCGTAATTCAAACATAAATCACATTCCTCCCATTTTTGGTGATTCATAATGATACTGAATTTAACTTATGTCCGATACAAAAACAGATTGTGTATTTTTTATGACTTAATGAAATTTGCGATACTTACCATCTTGTAGATTTTATCCAGTCATATTTTTATAAATGGTTTTGTTACATTTGTCACCGTCAAGCCACTGTTTTATTTACTTTACACATGTATTTTATTCACATGTATTATTAGCAAACATTTATAATTTTATTCTCCGAGGATGCAATTTCTCTTTTCCCGCCAAAATATAGCTATGCTGGTGGCGCCCTCCCTCGCACTCTACGACTTACTGAAATAGTCTATTATTTATGCTTAATAATCTTTAGTCGTATGTCTATTATTATAAAATGTTTGTTACTGTAACCAAAATATACATTAAGTCTGTTGATAAGTCTGCCAACATATTTACGTCGTATGTCGCCTATAAAATTTTATAGAAATAATAAAACCAAACATTTATGCAATTTATATTCAGCATATATTACATCAAATATATGACTACTATTTACTTCATTAAATATAATCTATGGTCGTAAGTTTTAAATTTAGATACATAATTAAAAATAAAAGATATTATATTTTCAAATAATTTATTACAACATTATACATATTAAACAGAATACATCTTTGTACATTAATACCTACACATCCCGTGTGACCTTGTATTGACCTTGCATCGAGTGACATTGAAATACAGTTTATACGCAAAATGGGACAAATATATACATATATATTTATTAAATGTTGCTTTGAAAGTATTCAAGTTTAATTTAAAAGTGATATTGAATATTAAATTAAACATGGACTGGTTTTCAAGGCTTAGTTTCTCCTTTACAAAAGACAAACCAAAAGGTTAATTTAACTTAGTTTTTAAACATTACCAAACATTCCATATTTTATAAATATTTTTAACTGACAATTTTAATGGAAAATGCAATCAGAGTCTCTATTAGTTATATTATATGTAGTTAATCACGTATTACTATTAATTTAATATAACCACAGGTTATAAAGAAAGAAACATTTTTTTATATTAAAAAGATGCGTTCAATTTGTAATTCAGCTATTTTCACTGCATTATCTCTAAATACTTATCATTAGTCAAATCTACCGCACGTAAGCTCTTGATTATATAATTAAGCTATCTTCAATAAAGTAGCGATAATATAATTTTATCTTCCATTGATTTTATATATTTCTTTTCTTTAATTAATACTTGGTTGCTGTGTGAATATACTAAATAAGTAACGCTGATAGCAATTGTGTACACAAGTAAGAAATTATATTTCCTACTCAAGATAACTTCTTAACATTAGTACTGTCATACAATAAATATATTAAAGAAAATATTGGGCATTATTTTATATGCCTAAATGTTTGAAATATACTATAATAAACTGTTGGATAAGCCTATTTGCGTTACTTTATTCTATAATTCGAATACCATTCATTTTATTGGAATTTTTCTAGAAAGAATTTTATTAAATAAATCTTTAAATTAAAAAGGCCAGTATTTCAGAAGATAATGCGTTCATTTTCAAACTATATGTAACTTTGCAGATAATACTAAGTTGTAAAATTATTTAAATATATTTCTTATTACGAGAAATAAGAAATAAACTTAAATGGAATTTGTGAGTTATATCAATAAACAAAAAGATATTTATTACCTTTTATAGTATCGTAGTAATAAAACAATGAACGCGACTAGTTCGAAACTTATTATATAATCTACATAAACATAAAATCAACCCGTAATAAAATGGCGGCTATACAGATTATGTAATATGTTTCATAGTTTATTTCATTAAATATTTACACCTAAACCGTTAAAAAAACACGAGAAACAATAAAAATATTCTAAGTATTTGGATGCCTTTATAAACATTAAATATAAAATCGTTGAAGAATATTAAATTATATAAAAATTAAAACATACTCTGTATTTTCTTCTTATTGAACTATTATTTGTATAAAGTTGAGTAAAGAATCGAAAAGTAAACCACCTGAATTCAAAAGCAGTCGCGATAGATTTTCTTAGTATACATTGGAGTTAGATTAAAAAAATAAATGAAAAAATCTCTTTACAATTAATAATATCTAGTTATCACATCCGCAATAAATGTCATGCATTACAATTAGGACAAGATAAACATACCAATATTAAACACTATTAAAAAATACAGAGAATTTATGTGATTAAGTCTAGAAAATTTTATAGAATAACAAACTGAAAACATCATATAAAATCAAACTTTTATTTAGCATAAAAAATAACAGTTTCCTATAACCCCCATTTTTCATTGGCATTTTAATCCGAAAATGAGACTTATTAGCTATTATTTTCAAAAGTATTTTAATAAAATGCTATTCAAATTATAATTACAAACTTACTCGTACAATTGTTTAATTTATCTAAATTAAAAAAAAAAGAAACAAAAAACAATAACTTTAATAACGATTCTATATTGATTTGTGATCAATTTTTCATTTTGATTTTCAATTAGGATTTTTTTATTTAATTATCCGAATTAAAATACCAAAAAAGAAATTTTAAATATACTTAGAATTACTACTTTTATGCATAGTTTTTAAGTTTAATAGTTTGCTATGTAACTTATAAAATGACCTATTTTTTTTTTAAATAAAATATCAAAATTACACTCATAAAACATTTTATTCAAACAATATTAATAGTTCACCACTTTTTATTGACCCAAAACTAAACTTTAGATAAATCTAAATAACCATTGATCTGATTTTCTGCAAATAAATACAATAAAAACGAATGATGTTCATAGCAAAAATTATACAATATTTTATAATAGTATATAACATGACTTCTTTAGAAGTTTCTTAATGTGTTTTATGTTCTAGCAAATTGATAGACAGCGTCACGTAAGAAAAGAACGTTAGGTTCTCTTCCTCCATTCCAATTGACTTCGTCTGATGAAACTTTACTAAGCTACGTAATATAGGATTATTTTTTCTTAAAAAAAAAATCAAATGCCATTTTATTCCTTACTTATTATACAAGTTTATTGGTAATTCGATGTATTCCCATAAGGAAGTGGTAAAGGTGACCATTTGCGATAATTTTAACCCCCATATGCATTATAAGTAAATAACCCATTTTTGATTAATCATATTTTAAGCTCTTTTTTTCAAAATAAGTCAAAATTGCGGCTTCAAAAGTTTAAAACAATAATTACCGGTTCAAAATTAAAAATCCTTTTTAAAATAATCCTGTATATTATATACTATGAAAGAATGGCGAATGAAAAGAATGAAGTTGTCGCATGAAGGAAACAACGCTTTTTCCTAACATGATGAAAATAAACAAAAGTAGACAATGATCCATATCAAATTGCAATCAGAATTAAGTAAGGAACTTCATTCTTAAAGGGTATTCACACTTTTTAAAAGTTTTCTACAGTTTACAAATTAATTTACTGCATATATATTAAATAAATGGATTTGCGTTATCCTTAAGGTGGAATCAGAATTTATTTTGGAGGATATGATAGGAAGGATGTGACATACTCGTATAAGTTTATAATAGGAAGGATATGACAGATTACTTTGTAACATATTTATTTACAAATTAATATTATCACGCAAATCGGGTAAATTCATAGACGATATAGCAATATTATTTTACAGAATAAAAAACAGTTTTATCGTTTAGTAATTTCAATTTAATACCAAAATAAACTAACATTAGGACCTTTTGAATTTGATGAAGTCAATTATTGAATTGAAATACTTTATCTAATACAAAAATCCATTTAAAACAGTACATATTATATAAATGCTATAGAAAATATCAAATCGATTACATACATGGTAAAGTTTTCCAGAGGAGATGATCCAAAAATATTTACAAATTTGATAATAAAAAATTACCGAAAATCCTACACAGCTGCACTAATTATGAGGAAGTTTTTCGTGTGCTCAGATTCAAGAATGGTTTATATCAGGTGCTGCAACTATTGGGCTGCATGCGGCCCGTAAGACACTACTCTGCGACTCGCGCAAGTACCTTCCGACACTACGTAGCAACGCAGGGTCAAAAACGAGTGAAAAGATAAATATAATTAAAAATGTAACCAATTACTTTTATCTAAAACAAACAAACAAAAATATTCTCATAACGTTTGTTGCCCGCCATATTATCCCAACATATGTGGTATAAGAGGTAAGTAGCAGCCCATTAGCGTCCCACTGCTGATCACAGGCCTCCTCACTCATTGGAGAGAGGTGTATTAGAGAATAGATTGCTCCACTGCGGATTGACAGGCATAGAACACGAGTGAACTCTCTATTCCTTCACTTTCATTGTCCGATGCAGGACCAGCGTACTTAACGTGCTCTCCGAGGCACGGGGGTGAAGCACATCACAAACTTCCCAACTTCGATCAAATATGGAGAAAATCTTATTAGAAAAACCCAATATCTATTTCTTAATTTGCCCGACACGGGACTCGAACCCAGTACCTCATGACTGTGGTTGAAAATGCTAACCACTGTACTAACATGTGTGGCCTGCCAAAACATTCTCATAACATTTGTGACCTGCCAAAGTATTCTCGAAACATTTGTGACTCGCCAAAGTATTCTCATAACCTTCTGTCATGCCAAAATATTCTCGAAATATTAATGGTCCGCCAGAAGATTCCCATAATATTTGAGACCCGTCAAAATATTCTCGAACCATTTATGGCCTGCGAAAATATTCTCATAACATTGTGGCCCACCATAATATTCTCGATACAATTATGGCCTGCCAGAATATTCTAATAACATTAATGAACTTTCTTTAAGGTTGCCGTCCTCTGATTTAGATTGAAATTTCAATCCGACAAATAAAATATTTCCCCCATATTAGTATATGTATATTTTCTGTTCTATTTTGAACAAATTAATTTATTGCGAGCATATAATTAACTAGCATTTGGACCATCTCCTTTACGCATACATATAACGAATATGCGTTTTATACATTTTTTATTTAATTGGAGATAATATCCTCGCCTATAAATATTTCCAAATTTTTAGAAGTCTCGGAATCCTAAGAGATGACCTAACTATTCATAATAAATATTTCCGAACCTGCTTTTGAATGAAGAAATGATTTTCCGTAATACGAGTTAATATTCATTAAATAATTTCATTATTTCACCTAACTATCGAGGCCAGCGTGTTTGCGTTTGATCCTCGCGTAAGGTCCAATTTCAGGGTCCATTACGAAGTCATAAAGCACTGATGACCAGCTGTTGTGTTGAGGTAAATTGTCGTAGAACTCTGGAGCTATCCGTTTCACCTAAAATCATAAATTTATTTCGCATTTAATGGAGAACAGTAGAACATTTTCGCTCTCAAAGTTATTGCCGGTGAGGATGCCCTACTTTGATCTTGTGATGTGTATAGGATTTTGTCTCACACAGGGAAGAAAATATCCCTTCGAGTTGACTTTTCAAAAGTTAAACATGTAACTATTGTTATGTAACATTCTATTTAACGGAAAACGACTGTGAATAACACGTTTATATCTTTTACGTATAAATTTTCAGTATGTATCTATAGATATATTGATATTTATGTATATAATATTAATATTATATCTAATATAGTATAAACAAAAATATGTTTTTATATATTATACTTAAGTTTCTGGCGCAGTTCTGCCTTATTATTTATTTTAGCCTGCTTCTTTACATAATAAGGTAACTTTGTCTGGAAAAGATTGCTTGTAGCAATAAGACCGCCTTTACACGCTATAATTTATAGTAATAAGTATCTTAGTTAATACATCTTTTTATTTTGTGTGCAATAAAGTGTTTTCTTTCTCTCTCTCTTTATTGTACGGTGCTTTAAGCTGCCTTTGAAACCACGATAAACAAATGATTGCCAGGCAACTGGAAGAAGAGGATCTAACCAGAAGATAACGAGGCATTTTTTTCCTGCTTACAGGGGCCGAAAAACCTACTTTCCTTCTCGCGGTGAGAAACATTTAGGCCATTAAGCAAGTACTTATGAAACTTATTATCAATCAAACAAAATATTCTTTATCCAAGTTGGTTCAGTTGTAGTTCGTGACAAATCTATCATAAAAAGTATTGGTAGGTAAAATTTTTTGTAACATTTAGTTTCTATGTGCAACTGGAATTAATTTCCAAACGTCATAATGTGATTATTGTATGTTTTGAACATATTTATGAAGAGACAAATCAAAATAAGATTGCAGTATCTTATTAAAAACGTTTGCTTTTATTTATTGTAGTAAAATTGTGTAGAAATATATCTTTAAACCATTTAGTAGGTGTCTTCCCACAGATTGCACTGTACAATTTAATTAATGTATCATAATTTAAAATGCATTTATTTGCATTAAATAAAAAAAATGTGTGTGAATTTGAGTGTATGAATAGGAAAGCCTGCTATTAAAAATTTATTATTTGAACAAGATATAGATAAGGATATTGAAATTATCCAGGACATTTTAATTAAGGGCCAAGTCAAGACTACTCTAAACCGACGAACTTGTATGAAAGGTTTAATGAGAATGAAAGAAGCGAAGGAGATATGCAAGGATCGTGGCAAGTGGAAGGATGTTGTCTCTGCCTACCCCTATGGGAATGAGGCGTGATGATGAACTAACAGTAGAAATTGAAAAATGGGTTTGTAAAGGAAAAAAATGTATTTCTAAGTAAATATTTCTTGAAGACAACCATGGGTTATAATATATATCAATATAAAGTTACAAAATATATAGGTCGTCAAGTTTCAATTGTACTTTAAGAATGTGCTCTTATTGTAATCAAACGAAGTACAAAACAAAAGTTTATTACAAGATATAAATTTCCTTTTTATTCAATTCGGTTGAAATACTAGTAATGATTATTATACCCATTTCAAAGAACTAGTATCTATCTCAACGGAAATATCGCTTTAGATATTTTGTGTGACACATTCCCTTGTTATCTTCGATTGGAAATATTACAGCAGGTGAGAGATAACGCTAAATGTTGTAATAAACAAATAATTGATAACAAAAATTCAAACACCTGTTTATCTTAAAATTAAAACAAAGCAATGGTAATAAGGAATCTATATCGTAGTCCTTGAATATGTCGGCGAAGAATCTCGAAGCCAAATGATAAATATACGATGGTTCCTAAGTAACTTGTATTTTAAATATCTTTACAATTATATCATCCCATTTATCAACCAAGTCACCGGTTTTTTTTAATATCGCTATGAAATCACATCATTTAGTTCAAAAGGTGATTTATAATACTATAAATATTTTATATATGAAAATTGTCTTGCAAAATAAGTTATTTTTTAAATATTTCACTCTATATGTAGGAGACATATGTATATTCAAACAACTTTACTAAATGAAACTTTTTCTTACATTAAAAATAATGAAATGTTATTTATTTAGATGGCTTAGCCCAGACCAAAACGCAGACATCTCTTATCTGTTATACGTGTTAAAGCATAATCCGATAACATCTAATCACTCCGTTTGTATGTCATTGTGTTTATCATAATAAATGTGTTTTTTGTTCTCTGAAGTCTTGTTGAGTTCAAGCACTCGATAAATCTTTTATTGCTGAATTGATAATAGTCCAGAAAGTAACATGTCTTATTAAATCGACTGTAACCTATACATCTGCAGATCGATCTATTGATATGATAATCCGGATTTATGGTTCAAAGTTTAAAAAAAGGCTTTTTGGTTTAATTACATGTTATAAATTATTGGTTGCCGGTTGAACCGAGCCTGGTTCAGGCGATAGAGAGGCGCGATGAGCCTATTTCCATTTTTTTACTACAGCAACAATTTTTCATCAATGTTTTCTTATTTTTAACCGACTTCAAGAAAAGGAGGAGGTTATCAATTCGTCTACCTCATATCTCCCGACTGGGTGGACCGATCTTGATGATTTTTTTTAAATGAAAGGTGGGGCTCGTCATCGGGTCCCATTTTTTTAAATCCAGTTCTGACGATGGCATCCATGAGAAAACCGGATAAGTGTTAAATTTGCACTAAGCATGTTGCCGACAAATGGACGAATAACTCAATATCACGCCAACCGATTTCGACGATTCTTTTTTTATTGGAAAGGATATAGTTCAAGGGTTGTTTTGTGATAGTTTGGTTAGGTTCTGATGATGGATTCCATAACCAAGTCACAGAACTCTTCAATTCTTAGGAGAAAATGAACGATACTCGACAGAATCTTCTATATGATTCTATATCCAGATATTTGAGTTGCCTGTCGTAACTTCGGTATGGTCAAGTGCTAGTCGTAGTGAAATATGAAGATCAATGGATCTCCTCAACGGCTTACAGAACGGGTGCGGTTTAAGGCAGAAAAAACAAGCGTCTGTAATCAAAGAGCAATGAGCTTACGTTTGTTGCTGCATTGCAACACGTTTACTTCAGATTCACTAAAAATAAAAAATAAATAAAAATTTTAACAAAAAGAAAGAAAAAGCATTTATTCTTTGATGGTGTAACAAACAGCCTTATCATAAACAGCATTACTGTCTGGAACACCACCTCGAAAAAAAGAACCGCCTTCAAAACAATGGTTTATTAATATATTGACTATTTGAACGGGTACATACCACGATGGCGTTTTTTTTTTTAATTTTTCCGTTACTGCTGTGGGCGGTTGTTTCAAATACATACAAAGGATAGTAAACATGGTAAGATCTCCGAAGGATCGTTTACCGTTTCAATGTCCGGGAGTTTACAAAATCGACTGCAGCTGTGGAAGCTCTTATATTGGGCAAACGAAGCGTTCCATAGCAACTCGTGTGTCAGAACACATAAATGCCGTCAAGCACAACGACATACAAAAATCTGCGATCGCGGAGCACATTTTGCAGCAGGGAACTCAACACTGGATAGAACTTCATAGCCCGAAAGTTCTTTCCACGGACCGCCATTATATGCCGAGATTAGTTCGCGAGGCCATTGAAATTAAAAAATATCCTAATTTCAATCGTGAAGATGGTTTTAAGCTGGCTGATACGTGGAATCCAGTGGTGAAGCTATGCCAAATGAACAAACGACGCAATTTTTCAAAATTAAAACGTGACGTTGTGAGTGTAGTATGCCGACAAATGGATGTGGGTGCCGTGAAAAATAAAAGAATCAGACGTAGGGTAGACAGATTCTGCCCTTGACAGCTTGACACANTCGTCACGGCCACCTGGATGTCCGTAATTGACTCAAAATGGGTTCCTTTGACCACCGATTTTGTTTTAGGGAACAGAAAAAAGTCACAGGGTGACATGTCGGGTGAATAAAGCGGCTGTTGCAACACGGCGATCCCTTTAGAGGCCAAATACTGGGACACGCTGTGGGCGGTGTGGCACGGTGCGTTGTCGTGATGAAGGATCCAGTTACGAGCGATGTCTGGGCGCACCCTGTTGACTCGTTTTCGCAATCTTTCGAGTACTTGGCAATAGTAAAGTTGATTGACAATTTTCCCCGGTGGAACGAATTCTTTGTGGACGATTCCACGGCTATCAAAAAAGGCAATAATCATCGTTTTCACCTTCGACTTTCACGCCCCTCCTTAAACTCTTTGTGCCATAGAAACACCTGGGCACGACTAAGAGAACTATCACCATACACTTTTACAATTTTAGCGTACGTTTCCGAAGCTGTTTCGCCCAATCTGGCGCAAAATATTATCGCGACGCGTTGCTCTTGATTTCGTTTTTCCATTTTCGTGACGAGCACTACAAACACACGTCTACTCAACTTCACGCAGCAGGCGAACTAAACAAGCTAGTGCGATGGTACATATATCAATGGAGAGGGGAGAGATGCTGGACAAAGAAAGAGAGAATTTCAAGGTCACAGGTTTACCACAAGCGTGGCAATAAAATCACTCTCATTACTTAATTGTCATACCTCGTATATTTACGATACAAACATTTTGCATTTACAGCCAATCAAAAATTGTGTAAATTGATATCTATTTTAACACAATAGATAAAATTTTTGAACATTTTACGTGAGCTTTTAATAGAATTATTAACATCAAATATTCACTACGAATTTTAAAGAGTTCGTTTGACCTTTAGAGTATAAAAAGAGTACTTTATTAACGATTACAAATTTCAACAAGATATACTGATGACCCGTAATAAAGAGTCAAATATAACACCCCAATTATATTCATTACATTAGTGCCTTTCATATTAATAATATGCTTTTATGTTTCATCAATTATGCATTATTTTTTAATAACTGTACGAATAAAAACATACTATGACTTAGGTTTATAAATGCGAGTTGACTCTTTATACATAGAAGCCACTGATGTATTGAAACTGAATTAGAATCAACATAATCACATGATAGACGTGTGCAAATATTGGTTGAATGAAAACAAAATATGATTCACTGTACACGTGTTTTTTTATGATGGCCTACAATGATAACAATCTGACGATACTCTGTCATGATAAATTAATGGGAAGTAGCGTTTAACAACGAAGAGCCGATATTATTAGTCACCAGCTGTTGTCACACCCATGTAGTTCCCTATCCCATAGGAAAATGCATACTTAGCAACAGTATGCATTGCGAAAAGAGTTACTTTGATAAATTTCAAGCCAATTGCGAATCGTTTTAAAGATCTCGTGTTGAGTTTAGTGATCTAATGGATTTACAAGTCTAACAGACAGTCATAGAACAGATTTTAGATTTAAAGCGCTGATCTCAAGGACTACTGGTTCGTAATGAAAAACTATTTTATTGATGGATAAAAAATACATGCTTAGTAACAGTAGACATTGTGAAAGAAATTACTTTGCTAAATTTCAAGTCAATTGAGAATCGTTTTGAAGATCTCGTGTTGTGTTTAGAGATGTAATGGGTGATTTTGAAGACTAATAGACAGATAACAGCGTTTTGATTTGACAGCGCTGAAGATATAAAGGATTAAAGAAAAATTATTTTATTGATGGGCAGCCCAATTATCGAAGTAGGTTATAAACTTATACAAAAGAATGCTACGGTCACTAGGAGCGGAGTATCGGTGAAAAATATCACAAAAACTGGGAAAATTTCTTCCTTTTCAGATCGTCCTTTGCTGCACAAACGATTAAAAGTGCGTGCGTACAAATTACACATATCAGAAGTGAAAATTCTTTGGCAAACTAATTTTCATGTCTTGTATATTTATACAAATCTACAACTACATTTCCGAGACTTGGAGGGAGGGGAAAAGGACGATGTGTTAGGAATTGAATGAACTTAATACTCATTAAAATGTTAAAAGTATCGAAAATTAATACAATTAATTTATTGAAATCGCAATTGACGAATTTTAATTAAAATTCCACATGTTATTTGTAGATATTAAAAATAACTAACCTTCAAACGAATTAGCATAAAAAACGCTGCAAATCTTCGTGACGTTAATCACGCGTTTCATTAGTAAAAACTTTACGGTAATTAAATTCTTTCTCTCTCAAATGTGAAACAGACGAAGTTGCATGGGTCAGCTAATACAATAAATGCCATGACAAAATAAGGCTTTTCTACGGATTTATGAAGCGAATAATTTAATTTTTCGCGTATTTCAATACATTACACCGAGACAATTATAAAATTTAAATTGAACAAAATTAATGCAAAATATTGATTTAACCGTGCCTGAAAATCGGGAAAACCTAAAAAAATATAAATATTACTATAATTTGATTAATGTTAGAATAGTCTTTTTAGTACAGTACGACACGAAATTTTAGGTAGACCTTTAATATCATAGTCTACTAATAGATTTGTAGCCTATGGAAAAAATTAACCTGTGAAAAGAAACGTGAATAACGCTTAGAAGGCTATTACTAAATCATGAAATACATTTACCGATTTATTACAGCAGTAATAACTCGGTAAATCTTGGAACATATATAAATGCTGTAAGATCATATATTTATGTACGGCAACTTTTTTTTGATAAAATGTTATTCAATATTACCGTTGTACCTTATAGACGTTCATTATAAATGGTAACGAATAAAAATAATAGGATAAAAAAAATGATTTACTCCCGTAGCTCAAAAATGGCGGCATAGCGCTCAGAGTTATTTTATGATCTTTTCTAAGCGTTATTCACGTTGCTTCCTGTCAAAGGTTAATTTTATCCATAGGCCTGTAGTCTATAACACTTTCTTACCTCAGGAAGCCTACTTCCAGGTACAGCAGGGAAGTCGTGATGCTCGTTGTGGTACCCGACATTAAATGTGATCCAGTTCAAGGGACCGTAGTAAGAGTAAGTCTCGAAGCCTTTCTTGAACATGTAGTGTTCTGATACGAAATGACCTGAAGTACATATTTTTAGTATAATAATAAAGCATGACTCATTGATTTTAAAGTTAAACTTTCGTGGTTTAAAGACGTGACGTTGTGAGTGTAGTATGCAGAAAAATGGATGTGGGTCCGGTGAAAAATAAAAGAATTAGACGTAGGGTAGACAGATTCTGCCCCAGACAGCTTAACACAACCGCCTAACAGCAGTAACGTCGTGACCACTATCCATGCAACTGGGTCGAAATATTGACCAAATACAAAAGCATAACATATTGCCACATTCCGACTGAGCCGAGCAAGCAAATTAGAGTGTGAAAACAAGCGATAAAGAGGCGCGATCAGCCTAATTCCATTGTTATTTGTAATAATTTTTTAACGAACGTTATCACCTAAAATTATCATACGTAAACCGCCTTTTCAGACACCCAATTTTTGGATTGAATACTCAGTTAAATTTTGTGGGTATTGAATGAAACTGAGCTGTAACGCTCGTTCGAGTAAGGGTGCCTTTCCACCAGAGATGTGCTATGTTACGTTGCTATGTGTGCATTTGATATCCACCAATCATATTCATTGGTATACATAGCTTAGCACTGGTGGAAACGAATAGAACTAAGATATGTTTTTAAATGGAAAGATGCGTGCTATGCAACCGTCAGGAGTGGTGTACCTATGTGCAGAGTACCTACTGTATAAACTACACAGCTACATAGCTTAGTATTAGTGGAAACGGTCACACATTTTCGTAGCGTCAATTTCATATCTTCGCAACATACCTACATAGGGAGGAAAGGCACCCTTAAATCGGGTGTCGACAACTAAGCGAGTTTTAATTAACTCAGTCACTGCTTTAATTTAATACAAGTATATTATTTCATATGATATACCTAATATTAAACTATAAGCAATACTGTATTTATACATGATTAAAATTTAACATTTTTAAGAACACATTTACATATAACAAAAAGAAGTCCTCTGTCTATTCGCTTAGATCTTTTCAATTATTCAACGGATTTTAATGCAGTTGAGCTTCACTTCAGTTGAGCAACCCATAGAGTAATACAAGAGGAAGGTTTATATGTATAATACTTACATATTAATCAAAGATAAAACTGCAATCGTTAGGACTTAGATCAAATGAATATGCAACGAAATTGTATATCTAAAAAAGATCAATAAAAAGTCCGTGAAGGTATATATGTATATTTGTAAGCGATAATACCCATAACCCATATTTATCTTTTACATATACCAAGAAAATTTACCAAGATATTTCATACAATACAGTATTATTTCTGATCCGATTAAATATATCCTTATCAAATTAAACTCCTTGGTGTCCCGGATGAGGCAGACTGAGGATTTACGGAGGAAATTATACATGCCTTGTATAATTCTTAGTACAAGAGAAATAATTACCTGCTACTGGATGAACTCCCATAGATAGGAGCGATCCTAAGAGAAGGTAACCGAGTACCTTCCAACCTGAAACAATTTAAAACATTTAAAGTCAATTTCTAGACTATCTAGCAGGAACTTGCCTACAGCTATTAGATAGACATAAATCTTGAAAAAAAATTAATGAGCTTTCCATAGATTATATAACAATTAGAATAGAATTAAATAAAAAAATTAACAAAAAAAACGCCTTCAAAACAAATTCTTACAAATTAATATATTTGCATATTGTATATGCTGTATGGTATACCGTCTCCAAATATAAGCATACGAGGAATTCTAAAAAAAAATACGCAATTATATTTGCACGACTTAGTTTTGCAGGCGTTTCTTATTTTCTTAAAGTTTATAGTTATTTTTTATTTTTAGTGAATCTAAAGTAAACTAACAAATTTGTCTGTATATAGGGTACACTGGTACCGCCACACCCGGGATCGAACCCGCCACTTTATACGTTACAGGTCGGTTATTTGGACCTCCGCTATCACCAGTTTTTTATATGGTAATCGAGCACATCACTAATACGCACAAGCTAAATATTGCAATGCAGCAACAACCGTAAGCTTATTGCCATTTGATTACAGAAAGTTATACATTCTGCCACAAATCGCACCCTTACTGTAAGCCGTTGAGGAGTTCCGTTGATCATCATATATAACTACGACAATCACTTTACCATACCAACGGTACGGTACGTGACTCAAATATCCGTATAGCCTATAAAAAATTCTGTCGAGTATCGTTAATTTGCTCCTAAGAATTGAAGAGTTCTGTTAATTTGTCAGGGATTCCATGATCAAAACCTAACCAATCTATCATTAAACAACCTTTGAATTTACTTTCCAATAAAAAAACGAATCATCGAAATCGGTTGGCGTGATCTTGAGTTATTCGTACATTTGTCGCGCACATGCTTAAAACAAATTTATGACTTATAAGGTTTTCTCATCAGAACTGGGCTAAAAAAAAGATGGGACCCTACAACAAGCACTATCTTTCATATAAAAAGAGAATCATCAAGATTGGTTCACCCCGTTGGAAGATATTAGGTAACAAATATTAAAAAAAACAGACGAATTTATAACCTCCTCCTATTTTAAGAAGGTTAAAAATGAAATCTTCTAAATCCTGGGTCTTTCCCCTCCGCCGCGCGCAATGTGTTACAGTCCTTACTTAGCGTAATAAATTATTTGATCCTTTAGCTATCCAATGGTGTAATTGAATTTCTGTTGGAGGTGATAGATATCTAGCTACAAACAAACACTACAAACTTTATCCCCCGATTTTGTTATCACTAGTTTTTTACAATGGCCTCCGTATGGTTGCGATTAAAAAAACTATTAGGTGAAAGGTATTTGCAAATGAGAAAGTCATTGGTAATAACTGAAGAGAAATATGTAATTAAAGTTTTACTCACCAAAAAGTTGAACAACTATTGCATCAAAGAATAATTGTATGACGAGATTAACACCCTCCAAGGGTGTGGGTGGCTTCGGCCTTACAACTAAAGGTCGAAACGAGTAGAAAAGCGGCTGCAGTATCAACCATACTAGCTTGCCACCAGTGGTGCAAAACAATTTCGCCTCCAACAAGGTGGGTAGATCCACATCTATCACTTCATCGCCTTGGTACTGGGAAAGAATGGATTATCCTTAATATGCGTAGTCAAAGGATATATGTTTATTTTGTTAGGAAAGGGGAGAAATACACTGGAATACTATTTGGTAATTGTGTTTTTTAGAGAATGAGTAGGGAAGTCGTTTAGTTAATTATTGTCACCTGTTACTAATCCCGTGCGGACCGATCGGTTTCGAAACATTGTTATTAATAAATAAAATTAAAAAATTAATAAAAGTGGATAGGGAGTAGAGCACAGTAAAACTAACCATTTACAGAAAGTGTCTCAGCAACATTTTGCAATAAAAGTAAATTTTACGCCTTTCGTTTTTTTATAAACATTATAAAAATATTATTTATTATAATCTGGTGAAAAATTGGTTTATCGAAGACTTATGAAATGGTAGCCGATGCATTTTGCTTGCAAAAAATATTACTTCTTTTGCGTTATTTTATTAAAAACATTTTGTAGACATAAAAATCTCGATTTCATACGTAGCCTAGAATATTTTATATCAGAAATTTCCTACTAAAGCAATATGTGCTAAGAAGTTCGTATACATCTTGTTATGACTACGTTTGTCGTTACCATATTAATAGGGACGTAAAGTATCAATTATTACACAGGATAATGTTTCTTCAAACAACATTCATACAAACTAATAGGCTTGGGCAAATAACGGTTGGTAATTTCACTACAAATAAAAGTAATGTAAAAATAATACATTGGAAACGCCAAATCTTATAAACAACTCGATCCAGATATACAAATGATCGTAGGAAAGGATCCTAAACTGATGTTTTACTGAAATGCAAATAGCAATTTTCAGTGAGAAAAAAGTAAAAAAATCTGCTAAAACAAGATGTACTCATAAATATAAATTGATTTTTTTATAACTTAATTAGGAACAGTTGAATAGATAACATGAAAATGGAGAAAAAACTAAAATTACCACATGATTGGCAGAAAACTGATTTAAATTTTGTACTACACAAATTTTTACGATAATCAGAGAAATTGGAAAATACACCAATAATCCGAAATTGTCCCATTTTAATCCTTCACAAAAGATAAAATGTACAATTGAACAAATATAAGGTTTCGATTGGTATATTTGGCGAGGGACATTGGAATACTATTACGGCATAATATGATTCAATGAACACGATAAATACAAATGATGAGTTTTATGTTGGCTAATAATTTATTTTATAATGACCAAAATGAATTAAAATGATCGTAAAATAATTTTATTTCATTTATACGTTTATTGCTGGATTTTTAATGGTGTAAAAATTGCAATGGTTGCTTGTTAAACTTTTTTTATATCATTAGGTTCCAAGTTTAATCAGGTATCAAAAGAAGGAATTTTGCTGGGTGGAATTAAGTATAAATTATTATCAGGAATGTCATATTAAATAATGAATTAATATATATCAAATCAAATCAAAATATCTTTATTCAATTACAGCACTTTTGAATCGTCAAATAATATATATGTTTTTCTTTTCCACACTTTATTTCTAATGTACGGTACTCAAGAACGTCTTCAAATCTAAACATACGAAGGTTCCTTCGCGCCCTGATCCGAGAAGAACCCACAACAAACTCAGTCGAGTATTTTTTTTGTTACCATCATCATTACAATATCATGTTAGTTTAATATATTTTAATTAAAATTATAGCAATTCGTTCACTCCCAGGCGTTTCTATCGTCTAGGTAATCTTGCAACTTACAATATGATTTTTCTATCAACTTTCTTTTAACAAAGACACATCTTTAGAACGTCTTGTGGGAGTTTATTATAGAAACGTATACAATTACCCTTATATATAGCAGTGACGAGTTGACTATAAATTCCTTGAAACGAGAGCCGATCTCGCTCGAACGGGTGTCACATACTCGAGCGTAACGGCAGTCTTAATAGCCACAAAATAAGAAGCACAGAGCACTTAAGCAAGATTTTATTTAAAAAAATTTAAATCCATATTATTTCGATATATTTACAACTTACTCTATGATGTTCCAAGTGATATTTCTTGAAGCTGATAGATATAGGAATTCCGATTGGTAGATTCGCGAAGAAACCAAACAGCCTGTTGTGCAACGGCCGATTGTGTCCAAACGCTAAATTGTGCGCTATTTCATGGATTGCTGTAAAGAAAAGAAGAAATCATTAAAAACATTACTTATGTCACAATGTTTAATTTACAACTGGTAAATATCTACTCGCGTACAACATGCATGGTCTAAATCAGGACATAACATTGTTGTTAGAAGGTAAATCGTAATATGTCAATACATTGTTCACAGTTTGTATTGCTCAACATCAATTAAAGTTTCAATACGAAAGTTCAAGTCTAAACTTTCTATATTTCATGTCATTTCTAGTTAAAACCTATGCCGTTTAAAGATGGCTACTGAAAATCAACACGAGGATTATTATTTCAATCCCATTCCATTTTTTATTATAAAAAAATATGAGAAAAGGATTTGAGCAGAAATAAATATTTTCTTTCATTCTAAAATACCTTTAGCACTTAAAATAGGGAATTCATACACAGTATTACAAACAATGTCGAGTTTTTCGCCGTGTAAGTTTCATCGAGGTAGGTTTAGTGATTTAAGAAATAAAACCAAACAAATACATGACACAGAAAAGATTATCGCTATATGCACGACTGGATAGGTGGATTATACGTTAACATTGAAATATCTAGATTTTTCTTTAACCAAACCTATTTGTACCGTATAAGAATAGCTCTGTGAAATTATTACATAAAACAGTGAAGAATGACAAGTTAATGTGCTAATATTCCGTCAAGGTTTACGGTATTGGTAACAAATAATAGTATATAGATAAAATATTAAGATAATATATTTGAAATAAACTATATTAAACTGTATCTATATCAGTATGACTAATTCGTTGATAGATGCCCATGCAACCATTGCTAAATCAGTATTTGCCTGAATAATATTAATATACAGAGTTAATTTGTAATATCAGTTGATCCGGCTCGAAGGACCAATGTGCAAGATGTTTCCAAAACAAAACTGATACCTGTTTTTATAATTCTAACAGTATTAATTGCAAGAAAACTATAGGAGTTATAAAGAAGTATAGTGTTAACCCGCGGTTTGTTGGTAAGTAACACTTTTGCGTTTCGGTACGATGTTGTGTAGAAACTGGTGTAATTGTTAGCGATCATGATTACTTTATTGGTGGATTGTTATTAAATTACTATATTTGTTTATTATGCTGAGGTCTTTGTAATTATATCAGTGAAACGTTTACATGCACTACATCCGGATTAACGCTATTCCGGAAATTATCAAATTTAATCCACGCTTCTGTTTAGTCGTCGTTTTCGACGACTGTGATTGATGGACTTATTATTTTTGAGTGGGGCGTTTGGTATAAGGAAGGTAGCACAGAAGAGTGAAGGTATATTCACCTAGTGACAGTTATTAGTTTGTATTGTGTTTTAAGTCATTCAAAGTATGTAATATAATAATAATAATGAAGAATCTGAGAATAGTGTTACTTAATCTGCAAAATAGTGAGTGACTCAGAAATAATTGAGAGATGAATTGCTTACTAGGTTACTGCGCTACCGTTTTAAGACTACATTAGCGCTTTCCTTAATGTGAAATCAATACGCAAATCTATTAGTAATAACGTCGAATATACACGCAGGCACTAACTCATTTCAACGAGATTTTTAGTCCAACCGTTTATAATTATTCTTGTAATTAATGAGCCCTGTTTAAGTACTTTAATATGTTAACATTCCGACAAGTTACGTACTCGACTTAATATCGAATAAACATCGTATTTTTTTTATAGAATTGTGATACACTACAGTTGTGCAAAACTTTACAGGGTTCCTTCGCGCCCTGATCCGAGAAGAACCCACAACAAACTCAGTCGGGTATTTTTTTACCATCATCATTACAATAATATATTAGTTTACTATATACCCAGGCGTTTCTATCGTCTAGGTAATCTTGCAACTTATAATACGATTTTTCTATCAACTTACTTTTAGCAAAGACTTTGAATATATTAAATGACATGTTTAGATTTTCTCTTTCTTTTACAAAAGTACTTTGTAATCATCTGAAAATGCTTTTATATCAAAATTTACCATTAGATGTAATCAAAAGCTCGATCGTATACATATTAGATATTATAAAGCTCAAGTGTTTGTTTTTATGAATGCGCTTATCTCAGGAACTACAATTTCGTCCGAAATTCTTTCAATGTTGTCCATTTATTGAGGAAGGCATATGACATTACGTAATAACTATTAGGAACAGAGCTTCAATGAAAATTGCTGCAAATAGGGAGGATATTTTGAGAGCTTCCGGTGCCGGCGCTACCTAAACGCTTAAAGTTGCAAAAAAATGGCTGTCTATCTTTATTCTCTTGCACTCTTATGTAAATGCAGACGAAGCTGTGCATGTCAGTTAGTTAAACACATGTAGTGACGATATTGATACATTAACAGTGACGTAGCTTCCAATTTATTGTATCAAAACCAATACCTGGTATAATTTACCTCATACATCTGTCATGTACAAGGATGACGATAAGATAAATTTGACGCGGCTCATCACATCACTGGAATGCCGACAAGAGGTGAAAAATCCAAATGTTTAAGTTCCTTGCAATTAAAGCCATGAAATTGTGGTATAAAATGTTAATTTTGTGATTCTATTGAAATGAAATCTTCAGCCGCGTTGAGCAACTATACAGTAGGGGTAAATCTTATGGGTTCACCACACCGATGTCGATATGATAATGGGATTAGTGCATAGTATATTGCAAGTAACATTCACTGGATTTTTTTTTGCAGAATGATTGTTAATAATTTTAAGAGTTTCCACTTCTATCGGCAATCCCCATGACTGCCAACTCTTGAATTTTGCAAAAGTTTTACCGACCGACTTCAATAAAGGAGGTTATCAATTTTATAATTTTATATGTCGTCTGTATGTTTACCTCATAACTTTCGATTGGGTGAACCGATCTTGATGATTGTTTTTTATATGAAAGGTGGTGCCTCCCCTAGGGTCCCATTTTTTTTAGTTCAGTTCTGAGGATGGCATACATGAGGATACCGCATAAGTAATACCTTGGGTAACGCCGACTCCAAATATAAGAATACGAAGGACTTTAAAAAAGAACACGCAATTATTTTTTACTTTTTAGAGCATTTTTGTTAAAAAATTTATTTATATCATTGCTACAAATCCAAACGAAATGCCATATCCCTAATTAATCCTGAATTGTTTAAATTCGAAATAATAGTGTACACTCTCCCTTTATACATATTTTTCAAATTCTCTATCGTTAACAAAATACTTTATCAATTAATTTATGTACAAAATCAAATTAAACATTGTGTAACGATTTTCGGTGTACAAAAGTATTTTGTTTTTATGAAGCTATAAAGAAAATATTTTAATCAAGTTGATTGTCTTAATCATGACGTTATTTCCATCTACCCACATTCAACAAGAAATAAAATAACATTTATTTATCTATAGGATCATTTATATGTTTTATAAATATTAATGCTTTGGTTAGCAATATTGAAATGATTTTATATAAAGTATAAATAATATTAAATAGATAAGGTGACGGTGAAAATAAAAGTGAACTTAAGGTATTAAAAATTAATATTAAAGAATCGTACACAAAGGAAATATATCACTTTTATCATATCTATTTGATTATAGGTCTATCGATCTTTGACTGCCTCATTGGTCTAGTGGTTAGCATGTTCGACTACAGACATGAGGTCCTGGGTTCGAGTCCCGGGTCGGGCCAGTTCGAAATCGATATTGAGTTTTCTATTAAGATTTTCTCAATATTTGCCCGAAGTTGGGAAGTTGGCGGTGTGATTCACCCCCGTGCCTCGGAGAGCACGTTAAGCCGTCGGTCCTGCGCCTGATCTCTCTCTCCGGTCGTGTCGGATTGCCGTCATGTCGGACTATGAGAGTGAAGGAATAGAGAGTACACTTGTGTACTATGCCTGCCAATCCGCAGTGGAGCAGCGTGGTGGGTCTATGCTCTAAAAACCCTCTCTCATATGAGCGAGGAGGCCTGTGCCCAGTGGGACGTTAATGGGCTGCTACTTACCTTACCTATCGATCTTTTGAAAGCAATTTGTAGAGGTAAATGACCGTACAGGTTAAAAACATTACGCATTTGAACTTGGATATTGATTTAAATTACCACTTTTATAAAGGTTCGGTCATGCGCTATCGTAGATTGATTCATGGCTTTTTATATAGATACTGGCTGTCTCCAGCAGTGTCACCCACGATTAATCCCTTGGATATATGCAGGAATCAACAATTTAAGGAGAATTATAAATCTGAATTAAAAAAGAAGGTAAGTAGCAGCCTATTAACGACCCACTGCTGGGCACAGGCCTCCTTACTCCGAGGAGCGAAGGTTTTTAGAGCATAGACCCACCACGCTGCTCCATTGCAGATTGGCAGGCATAGTACACAAGTGTACTCTCTATACCTTCACTCTCATAGTCCGACGTGACGGCAATCCGACACGACCGGAGTGAGAGATCAGGCACAGGACTGACGGCTTAACGTGCTCTCCGAGACACGAGGGTGGACCACACCACCAAATTTTTCCCAACTTCGGGCAAATATTGAGAAAATCTTAATAGAGAACTCAATATCGATTTCGAACTGGCCCGACCTAGTAACCCAGGACCTCGTGTCTGTAGTCGAACATACTAACCACTAGACCAATGAAACAATCTATTCTGAATGAATGAATCTGAACTATTTCTCTCAAATTTGGTATTTCTTAATTAGCAACTTATTAATTTTTTTAGATAGTAGCTAGTTATTGGGACCATCCTTGTTAGTTATTGGAGCTACCCTTACTACAAATAGCAGACGTAGCCGCTCCTTCACAACATCCTTACATATTATAAAACAATATCCCCCGCCGCGTCTGACTGTTTGCGATTCAAATCAAATCAAAATATTCTTTATTCTTCAGCAGTAGTCTGTCCGTTGGCAATAAATGTACCATCGGTTTCTAAAGTTGATACCGCTCTTTTAAAGACAGTTTTGTATGTTACAATGTGTGTAGCTTTCATGTGCAACTGGAATCAAGTCTAAACATCCTTGTTGCTTAAATAATCTACAACATCATAATATGCCTTCTGTAATAGGACGTTTTTAACATATTTCTTAAAACTATTGAAAGGCAAAGCCAGAAATAATTCGGGTATCTTGTTAAGAATGCGTATATTCAACCCGACAAATGATTTTTGAACGTTCGTCACTCTAAAATACGGCATTGCAAGTTTGTTTTCATTTCCAGTTTGAATATTATCACGGATATATAAAATGTTATTCAATATATATTGCGATGGTACTGTGGCAATTGATGTTTCTTTGAATTTTTCTCTTAAGGAAACGCGAGATCCTAATTGCTACATTGCATGTATTGCTTTACTTGTGGAAAAGTAACGAAATTTCCTGACTCTAAAGTACAAGTTAAACTAAGTAGAGGCATTCATAAGGGTGTGTGCGTTTTTGTACGTGTATGGATTGGTGAGTTTAATAGAGTATGAAATTGTTTGGTGATATTTAAAAAATATTAACAAATACCACAAGTGAGTTTTCGATATGTAACACAGACAATACGATACTCGAATGAAAAGAGTTTACGAACCGCATGTGTATGTCATATAAAAGTGTTGAAACAATATTGAAGTGTATAACCAACACACGCATTCCTATAAACGATAATTCTATAGCGATAAGACTTCGTAGGCACTTTTTACGACGGACGAATGTTTCTATATTAGATTATCGACGGCCTTTACGCTTGAACTCCCAAGTTCATTTAACACTTACGTTTTCTAAATGTTTCTTACCTTGAAACAAGTAAAAAAACTAGCATTAATGACTCCTTAAACCGTCGAGATGGCTTGATTTTGGTCTACCTGTTTGCTCATATATAATGACACATCGTAGCATCACACCCAGTTTAATTACTACAACAATACATTACGTAACAATATATTTTCTATTCCATGCGGTGTCACCTACGAAATCGTGAATAGTTTTGAAGGTTCTGTAGTTAATGAAAAAGTTTATTATTTTAAAACCGGATATGTCCATTATTGCCTTTCTAAATACACATGTATCTCTGTCATCTCTCACAGGACAATTTCCAAGTCTATAAAAGACATTGGTAAAAACAATTTTTGTGTTCTATAAGTACCTATAAGACAAAGAGAGATTCTTCAAATAACTTTTGCACCTATCAAATTAAGTGATTTACATAGGATGGAACGTGTGAAAGTGACATAGAAAGGAGAGTGAATGCAGGGAATATGGTAAATGGTGCTCTGCACGCCTTTATGTAAAGCATCTGGTGTCTCAAATGGCCAGACTGTGCATGGAGGAGTGTTGGTGCTAACACTTATGTATGATAGTGAACTTTGGGTATGAAGAAGAGAAGAAGAATCACAAAAGTAAAATAGATGCTCTAGAGATGAGAGCACTGAGACAAATGAGTGGATTGAAACTGAGTGACAAAATAAGAAATAGTGTGATAAGAAAACGTTGTGGTATAAAAGAAGATGTAGTGACTAAAATTGAGCAAGGTGTGCTTACATGATTTGGGCACGTAGAGAGAATGAATGAACGGAGACTGACAAAAGGATTTATGAGTCAAGAGTGCACGAGAAAGTTGGAAGGGGAAGACCAAGGCGAACGTTCCTGGACCAAATCGAGAACTTTTTAAATGAGGACCAGGTCAAGAGTACTCTAAACTGACGAACTTGTATGAAAGGTTTAATGAGAATAAAAGAAGCGAAGGGGATATGCAAGGATCGTGGCAAATGGAAGGACGTGGTCTCTGCCTACCCCTATGGGAATGAGGCGTGATACAATGTATGTATACAAATTGAGTACAGCATATTTAATATCTACTTAAACAATCTGTAGATTGTTGATCGAGTATACTCTCGAGTAGTCACGTTATTAACGATATCATAAACAAATTTATCGATCCTTAACAGGAAAAAGTTATTAATCCTTCTCAATAATACACTATCTATTATCTAATCAACGACACTTGTAATTATAAACTCTTATAACACTATTTTATCACCAATTTCTATGTATTAACAAGGCACTCTTTGTTGCCCTATTGTTGTTTACATGCACATATATTTACGAATGTTTAAGAGTTTGGTTTATGCATTTCAACAATTTCAATTCTTCCTGTCATTACACACTTCCTTATTTATACCTTGTTTCAAATTTCAAAAGTTAATTATAACTTTTTTATACATTAGTTATACGAAAAATTAAAATGAGCTATATATTCAAAGCTTATGAAAAATAGTTTTTTTCCCATGTAATGAGATAAGAGAACGTTGTGGTATAAAAGAAGACGTAGTGACTAAAATTGAGAAAGGTATGCTTAGATGGTTTGGGCATGTAGAGAGAATGAGTGAAAGGAGACTGACAAAAAGGATTTATGAGTCAAGAGTGAATGCGAAAGTTGGAAGGGGAAGACCAAGGCGAATATTCCTGGACCAAATCCAGGACATTTTAAATAAGGGACAGGTCAAGAGTACTCTAAACCGACGAACTTGTATGAGAGGTTTAATGAGAATGAAAGAAGCGAAGGAGATATGTAAGGATCGTGGCAAGTGGAAGGACGTTGTCTCTGCCTACCCCTATGGGAATGAGGCGTGATGCTATGTATGTGTGTAATGAGATAAAATTGTTCGAGCTGGAGTGCGCAGTAATAGACTTTTTTCATCATATTACTAGTTTCTATTAATTCTGATCTGGACTTATCATCTATTCGAAACATCTTGAAATTTGACAATATGTTATGTTTTCATTAATAAATACAATTCACATAAGCAACGGCCATCTGTTTTTGGGATCACTTATGAAATTTTGTAACCAAAACCTGTTGTGATAATGTAATTTTTCTAAGATACATAAAATTGACGCGTGAGCTATATATGAGAACATCCTAATAGCAATGACGGTTTCAAGGTGAATTTAAAATAGATAATGCTAATAAACATTTTTTCCTATTTGTAGACTTAGTGACCAGTGCATCTACGTCTGTACATATGAGTGAGATAACAAATTTGTTTGATATAAAAACGGTTATAGTGAGTTGACCTTAAAAGATAGATATACACTATTGCGAACATTTTTAATTATTCAATAATTCCGTCAGACATGACAGTTGCTTTAATCGTTTACGAAGAATACGCGATGGAAGCTCTTCAAAGGAATAAATTTCCCCGTTTTCACAACACTTTTCATTGATATCGATGATCATTTGTATCAATCGTAATGAGATATAAAAATACTCAGATATAAATTTAATATAGTTTCTCAGATTAGCGCTTTCAACCAAAGAAACAAAAATCTTCAGATTTTTAATATTACTATATATTACTAATACTATATATTATTAATAATTTAGTATAACAATAAAGAATGGCATGTCAACCAGCCAAGCTGCCAACCCGCAGTGAGGCAGCGTGGTGGGTCAATGAACTAAAAAGCCTCTCTCCTATGAGTGAAGAAACCTGTGCCCAACAGTGGGACGTTATGGTCTACGACTGCTTACAAATACAGAATACGCGATAGCCCAATGGATAGACACGTGAACTGTTGTAACAAGAGCCACGACTTCGAACTTTGGGCAGACTCCACAAAGGCACTAAGTTCCTTTTGTAAATCTTATGAGCAAAAATGGCATTTCATAATTGATCTTTATGTTTATCGGTGAAGGCAAAATCGTGAGGAAACCTGCATATCCCTGGGAATATGTGTAGTGCGCAGTGGAGCAGTGTGTTAATCCTCTAAAAACCTGTGCCTATCAGTTACAGTTATATATGATAGGTATATTACTTAAAGCCAATAATACAGTGTACTTACCTAACATAAGAGAGTGATTAATAACTCCGCCGAAGCAATAAGCCACTATAAGGAGAACTGGCCAACTCATGTGCTGTACTATGGGCAGCATGGCAAACTGCGTCAACACCATGAGTGTTACGATCCATTTGAACATGGGATCATAGCCGTAGAGTTTTTTAATTTCTGGATATTTCTCTGAAACAAAGACAAAAGTTTATTATTTATAACCCGAGACTCCTGGTACACTGTATGGACCAGTAAATTACAATGATCGTTGCAGGATTTATTTGCTGGAGTGTGGTGCTGGAGGCGTATACTGAGAATTAAATAGAGTGCTAATCGCACAAACGTTTCAATCTTAACGAACATACATAGCATCACGCCTCATCCAATAGGGGTAGGCAGAGATCACGTCCTTCCACTTGCCACGATCCTTGCATATCTCCTTCGCCTCTTTCATTCTCATTAAACCTTTCGTACAAGTTCGTCAGTTTAGAGTACTCTTGATTTATTATGGCTCTTATTTAAAATGTCCAGGATTTGGTCCAGGAACGTTCACCTTTGTCTTCCCATTTGGACTTCCTCATTCACTCTTCAGTCATAAATCCTTTTTATTAATCTTAAAGCTAAACATATAACAAAGTCTTTCCTTGACTGTGTTTATACGAATCCTATAAATGATTGGGCCAGAAATGAAAGGTCCTTGGAACAATTGGTGGTTCAGAGAAAGTTAAAGGGTCAACCTTCGCGGCCGGTCGCCCACAAGCGGAACCGACATTACGAAAACGCCTACGAAATGCTTTTTAATATAAAGCATATGAAATGACACAAATAGAGAGATAGAGGAAACTCGTAAAAACCGAAACCAACATACATAGTCATCCATGACTAAGACCACTCCATCAGGATTGCACGGCTAAAAAAATCGATATCACATAGTACTCGTATAGACCCTTGGGTAAAGCGTAACCCAACTTTGCGCCAACATATAAGATATTTTTGACCTATATCATAAATTAGTCTATAACAAATGTTTTCAAAATAAAAAGGCACAATTATATAATTTTACAAAGAAATCTATTAATGCCTTAACATAAAAGAGGTCTTAAATGTATAACTACTTTACAAGAAACTATATTTTAAGGTGGAGTGATCTATTTATTGTGTTTGAGAAAGAAATTAATTATATTTTGACTTTGCCAACTAGAAAATTACAATTGAAAACCATAGCAATAGACTATATATATATATATATATATATATATATAAAAGCAACTCTTTTTTCTTTGTTATCGATAAACTTAAAACTACTGGACCGAAGGCCATGAGACCATGACCATTCGACGCGGAATTAATTTTAGAAGGTTTTAGGCTATTCATTTTTTGAATTCCATCAAACCTTTACCATTTTCTTTCAAATTTATGTGTACAGTCTTTTGTTTCTGGTACGAAAACTCGAGCGCACAAAGACCGGAAGAAGACAAAATGTCTAACGTAACATCAATGCTTATAAACGCGTTTCCACACACCCTCCCACACATCCACCCACGCACTCCCACGCATCCACCCATGCACTCCCACGCATCCACCTACGCATCCACCCACGCACTCCCACGCATCTACAAGATTGTGACTTGAATTCTTAGACCGTTGTCTATAGCTACAGTTTTGTTAATTCATTTCTAGGTTATGTAAATATGGCATTCATTTATGCTTCATCTTTTGTTGAAAAATTATTCATCTTTCATAGGTTATGTAAAGATGTCATTTGTTTCTAAACAAAAAAGATTCTGTGTGTCATTTAATCGATTGTGTTTTGTTTAGTATTTGTAAAACTGAAAGCTGCCACATTCCAAAACGAAGTATGTCGGGTGTACAAGGTGTAAAACAAAAAATCTGTTATCCTGTACGCTGCGAAAACTATTGAAAATAGCACAAAAAAAAATTCTACAATATTATAGAACGTATTAATATCTACTAAATAGTCCGCGATTAGTTATGCGACTAGTCTTTTGCATTTATAAAATTAATAAAAGTGCCGACAATAATCAAACCATTATCATTCATACCTCTGTATTAATCCTTATCCAACTAAATGACATTTTATTAAAGACGTTTTCAATATCTGTAGAATACTTTTTAAAAGGATTTATGAGTCAAGAGTAAATGTGAAAGTTGAAAGGGGAAGACCAAGGCGAACGTTCCTGGACCAAATCCAGGACATTTTAAATAAGGGCCAGGTCAAGAGTACTCTAAACCGACGAACTTGAATAAAAGGTTTAATGAAAATGAAAAAAGCGAAGGAGATATGCAAGGATCGTGGCAAGCGGAAGGACGTTGTCTCTGCCTACCCCTATAGGAATGAGGCGTGGTGATATGTATGTATGTATTCTACATAAACGATGTTACGAACTTAAAAATGTATTCGTAATTGTAAATCTGTATATTGATTAGATTATGAATGTATGTGTGTATCTAATTATCTGAAAGAAGGTCATTAAAAACTAAGTGAAACAAAACTTTTATGTTAACAAAAATAAATCTATAGACCTTCTTTAAAGATTTTGCACTGCCACGAGCTCAGTAGCTACGCGGGTGTAACCGCGGGGCATTGCTAGTCGTTTATATTATTCTTTAAGTCCCACATTAAAGTGTACTCAGACCAAGCTATTATTGTCATAAACTACAAGATGAGTATACATTTCATATAGCCTAAAGAATACTTATTTTTGCTGTCTGTAAATGCAGACGATAGATTCAGAATGACTAATGCCAGGAAGTGTTATCTAATATTTAATAATCAGAAATTCTGTACATCGATACGTTGACACATGTGAGTTAACGCTACGTGACCGATATGGCATATTAGCTAATATCAATGCAATAATAATAAACATATTCAAGGTCGCGAAGTCAAAAATTACCTAACCTACTTTTTGTTAAAAAATATGGTGCAATAGCGGGAATAGTCGCTTCGTTAGCTGAGTTATCTGGTTCCATTCCCAGCTGGGTGCCGAAGCTAGTTATATCCTAAGACTTTCCTTGAAGCAAAAAGTTTGCGTTTCGATACGATAGGGTGAATTGTGAATACCATGAGAGATAAATTGCCTATTGCCAGGTTAGCGTGATTCCATCCCGGCAATCATTAGTGAGATTATTCAAATCTATAAACGCCAATTTTTCAATATATTCTTTAATAGTATCTGAAATATTAGTAATAACTAGAAATATTAGTAAATTAACTAGCTGTGCCTGCGTGGAACAGTAGTTTTGGGTAGCATTTGTAATAATTTTGGCTAATTATTATACAAATGAAACGTACGTATGAATACTTTAATGACCTATTTGCTGTGTTTCACTGCAAAGAGCTTATTCTCCTTTCTCAGGCTTTAAACGAAGGATTATTATTTTACACATCGAATCTACAGGCAAAAAAACTAACTTCAAACGTCTAGCTCTAAAAATAACGCATTTAATCGTTTCAGTAGTTTTGACGTGAAAGCAAGAGGGACAGAGTTACTTAGCTATTTATAATATTAGTAAGAATTTGACACATAAGTCGTTCTTGCTATACATGTCCTAATTTTTAGCGTAACTTTTCTGACAAAAAGGAATAATATCATGAACATAAAAATTGTTACCTACAATGGATTTTTTACTCGAATTTTCTTTTAAACTAGTTTTATTCGATTCATCTGTTTGTTAGTAACGATTCTAGTAACTATAATATTTATATTCTGCCAGTTTCATTTAAGGACGTCTTTTTTGCGTCTTTTATGATATGATGATAATTAGATCGAGAATGTATAAAACCAAAACGAAATGTGAAATAAAAAATTCGTTATAAATAATGAATGTTAGTTTTAAAGAACTTTTTAAAATAAAATCTGTGTTACAGAAAATGGTTGGCTATGCAGACTGAAATGAGATTTAGATTTACACTAATCAAACTAATAATTCTATTACTGATTTTCAGCGGCCATCCTTACACGCGATTTATTGCTCTAGACGATAACGGATCTTGTTCGTTGATATGTGGTTATATGTGCTAAGCATAGCCTTTACGAATTTATAGCAGTAATAAAATCCGGCAGTTTTGTAGCTCATTTCCTTTTATACATTAAAATTCATTTAAAAAGGCATTTAGTACAGAACCGATCAATTTTCTATTTTCTTCATAAGGGCCTGAATTTCTAGAAAACAATGAATCATTACAAGTAATAATTCGAGCAGGGAACATGATGTCATCACAAAAATCCTTCTAGAAGATATTCCTAATTATGGATAATCTTTTGTAGAACAAAAGTATTTGTATTATATACCATAGCATCGTTTGGAAAATAATCGTTTTGCAAGTCAATTTAACCAGTGTCTAAGGCCGAGTAAAACACTAATTGTTAATAGTTCTATGAAAAAAAAAAGATATATTGCGCGATGACGCCATTCCATTTCAATTACAAAACAAATATAGTTCAATGGAAAAAAGGCACATAGCCCGATAAAGTCATATGATTTTATTCATTTTGTGTTATCGACCGAAATTAAACCAGAACTACCTTCCTGAGTTTTACTTTTATATATATGCTTCTAAAATACGAAGGACATGTTCAGTGTTTTAAATAAAACTATTTAATATTCGTAAATTCATGTATTTTTAATTCTTACTTCTAAGAATGACATTGGAATGTATGTTTGTCATTTCAAATAAACAGCATTCCACTTAATGCCTATGAAAATATATATGGCAGGTATATAAAAAAATCAATTCTTAATATTTTTATCTATCTATCCCTGTGTCTGTGTAAGTTTCCGTTTTGCAATTTTGGCAGATTAACAGGCAGATAGATGATGTTATAACAAATCCCAAGCGGGGTAAGGGGGAGCGGAAACAACATCTTATCCGACCCAACTGTCAACCTCACCTGCACGCGTTGGTCGTTCTCTGAACAACTGCGGCGGTGGTCCGGTAACACCGACTTCCGTGCCCCCTGCTAGACAACGAACGAGGCACTGGCGACTGGAATAATGGCGGTATACCCATACATCCTACTGGGCAATCAGTAGGAAGAGGTTACAGCGGCCTTGAAGTCTAAATAGCTTCTTAAAGGCCTGGTGCAGAAGGCAACGGCAAACCACTGCTCAATTTTCTCAATAGTAGTCAGTTTAACATGGAAAAGGTAAGAAATATGCTAAATTGACTGCCAACCACCGCTAGTCGGAGAGGCACTTTAAGAAGATGATTCGATCAAATATTATTTAGATTAGTTACAACAGATTTGAATATCTTGTGAGA
Source organism: Elymnias hypermnestra (assembly GCA_015832385.1). Classification (NCBI taxonomy): domain Eukaryota; kingdom Metazoa; phylum Arthropoda; class Insecta; order Lepidoptera; family Nymphalidae; genus Elymnias; species Elymnias hypermnestra. Next base: position 204,368 of record JACTOM010000637.1, on the reverse strand, counting down.
AATGCCTTGGCTACTATTATCATACGAATATATACGTATCGCTTTGTGAATGAAGGTTTCGATACGATGAGAAAACGATCAGAATTTTTTTTATATCTTATCAGCCATATCTTTGTATTTATCCTTTCTTTATCTTTTCCCAGGTCAGTGAGATATTATCTTATACCGTATATTATTTATCATTAGATGAAATAAAGTGCCTTGGTCTAAGGTTTACTTGTTTGGCTCTAGATCATGAGGTCCTCAGTTGTGTCAAATCAAAATGTATATTGGGCTTTCTATTAATAAATTCTAAGTTTTTGCCCGAAAATTGGGAAGTCTACGGTATGATACTACTCCATGCCGTGAAGTACTGATTTTCCTCAGCGGTGGCAGTGTTGAATTCGCCATCCCGTTAGACTAAGCGAGGTATATAACACGAATTTGTTTTTACCTATATCCTCGTGCATTATAATATAATATCCTTGTGTGTAATATCTTCTGCGTAAATAGAAAATCATTGGGTGAGATCACATCTTATCTATATCTGATCAAAAAAAAAGTACCTGACTACAAAGATACGAACACGATAGGTCATTAGTCTTGGAGTGAGTGTTCCCACGTTTGCTCTTCAATGAATGATCTTAATTAGTTTAATTTGAACAACTTTGAACTGGAGCGCTAATTTTAAAACGTTTAGTCATATTCTAACTAGGCATGCCGTAGCAATTGTATTTAAACAATTGGTATCGACTTGCGTACACAATAGATATTATAAGATATCGACGTTTTCTGGGTCTAAGATTTGCGTTTTTGCCTACAATAATTATTATTTTAGAAATACCAAAATCAAGCTATATAAAAATAAAAAATTGATAATTTAGACGTGATAAGGCAGCATGGAATGTTCATTTTGACTTGACATCTACATACGCTGTGTTCAAAAAGTATCGCGAATTTTGTGTTTTTTCAAAAATTATTTATTTATTCATGAATATCTATTTTGTCCCCTTCAAAGTAATCCCCATGAGATATTATACACTTGTGCCAACGGTTTTTCCAATCTTCGAAGCACTTCAAAAAATCATTTTTTTTTATCTTGTTCAGCTCCTCCTTCGATGCCGTCTTTATCTCGTCAAGAGAAGAGTAACGTCGTCCTTTCATGGGCCTCTTCAGTTTAGGGAACAAGAAAAAGTCACAGGGGGCCAGATCTGGGGAATACGGTGGCTGCGGCATCATTAGTGTGTTGTTTTTGGCCAAAAAGTCGCGCACAAGCAACGATGTGTGAGCAGGGGCGTTATCGTGGTGCAAAAGCCAATTTTTGTTCTTCCACAAATCCGGGCGTTTCTGGCGGATTGCTTCGCGCAAATTGCGCATAACTTGCAGGTAATATTCCTTATTGACCGTTCTTCCCTGTGGCAAGAACTCATGATGCACCACGCCCCTGCAATCAAAGAAAACTGTCAGCAAAACTTTCACATTCGATCGAACTTGGCGCGCTTTTTTCGGTCTTGGTTCGTGCGGCAGCTTCCATTGAGATGATTGAGCTTTGGTTTCCACGTCATAACCATAAACCCACGATTCGTCACCAGTTATGACCCTCTGGAGCAAATTTGGGTCGTCGCGGACAGAGTTTAACATCTCATTAGCAATGTTCATGCGATGCTGTTTTTGGTCACAATTGAGCAATTTTGGTACGAATTTCGCGGCGACCCGTCTCATGCCCAAATCATTGATAAAAATCGAATGGCACGAGCCAATCGATATGTTTAGGTCCTCAGCAACTTCTCTAACGGTGATTCGACGATTGGCCAATACCATTTTCTCCACTTCATTAATTTTTTCGTCTGTTGTTGAAGTGCTCGGGCGTCCGGCACGCTCTTCGTCGTTCACATCTTCTCGGCCTTCTGAGAACATTTTGTACCACCGATAAACGTTGCTTCGGTCCAAGGTAGCTTCTCCGTATGCCACAGTCGTCATTCGAAATGCATCCGCGCACTTAATTTCGTTTTTCACACAAAATTTGATACAGGTTCTTTGATCTATTTTTTTTAATAGGTAAAAATCGAAGACTATCCAAAACACGTGCAAGCAGAGCAGCTGTCAACAATTAAATGAACATTCAAAATGGCCGAGCTTGTCGGCATAAGTGAGAGACATGAGTACCAACATAACGCCACAAAAAATTCGAAATTCGAATATACGTAACCCGTTAAAATTCAAAATTCGCGATACTTTTTGAACACACCCGTATATAACCACCCATATAGAACTTGATACAGTTCTTAGTGGGCCTCTACGTCGCGAAAGGACACACTGCTAAATTTCAAGTCAATCAGTTTATAGCAAAGGAGTCTTTAAAATTATGTTGTCAAAAATGATTTTATCTATATAAGGCGACTACAAATTATTTGGATTGGACAAAAAAAGGGAGACCTTTATAATGTGAAAAGTACATACAGAAGAAGATTTCTTCAGTAACCTTGACTAGCCACATAAGAGTATGGATGTCTTTACAGGAACTTGCTTACACCTATTAGTAGTTCATAAACTATTGCCTTAGAATATGTTATTCTAGGAATTCTCTGATTTGAAATAGTCACAAATCGTGATTTGTTGAATAGATCTCACAGAACATTGATTAGGAATGAAACGTTACTGTGTGAGTGGACTCTTTAAAGAAATAGGAACAGCACTAGAGATATCCTCAAGCCCATCTTAGGAACTCAGGACTTTAAACAAATAATAATTTGAATGCACAGCAATGCCTATACCTTGGAGTTGTGAGAACATAGCTGATATATAAGAAGTGGTTTTAAAGAGTGCAGTATCATAGCATCAGTAGTCCAGTAATGTAAAAACAAAATTCTAGTGAAGTTAATACTTACTTTGTAATACTTGACAAGCATAATTTGAAGCATATATTATAATCATGAGGAAATTGAAGTTTTTTTAAAAAAAATTTTTTATGAGAACTAATTTAAAAAGTCTTGTTTTTCAGAATTGTACTCTACATAAATTATATTATTAAAAGCAAAAATGGCTTCTATTACATTTAAGAATAGAGCTTGTTTTTGTCAATGTTGCTAGTGTCAGTAAATCTTATCACATAAGTAAACAAAGTGTGTAAACTTCTCGCCTAATCTGCATAATATAACTACTATGTGATAAAAATCTGAGGAAAAATATGGAGTAAAGTTTACAGCAATAAATATTATTGTAAGTAAACTATATGTAAACATAACATATTAAACTTTTTTCTTATTTTGATGACTATATTACCCCATGCATTAATGTAGGTCATTATTTTTTTTAAATCACATTGCTATTAAAACAAGGCACTTACAGGTAGTTACAGTAATAAACAATTTATCTTTGAAACTCTGTTCAACAAAATTAGGATTTCATACTTGACTCTATATGAAATTATCAATTGTTAATAAAATACTTTTCTAATCATTCACTTAAACTCAAATATATTTTTGAAGCAGTCTTCTGCAGAGGGCATGTAAACCTTCATAATTACTATTTAACTATTAGTCTTATCTAATTATATCTTTAAACTAGTATTTCATTAGACATACAGACTGTGTAACAATTTAAATTTGACATTATACGTCAAAATGTTATATTTCAAAACTTTTGAATTAAAAGTAAAATTAGCATACAAATATGATATTTCATTTTTTAATAAACTTAAAAATGTCTGTTATTACCTTTAACATTTATTAGTCAACTTTAATAATAAAATGGTATAATACATTTTGTATCAAGAAGAAAAAAAATTAAATCTAAAAAAACTAAATTCAATTGGAATCAAAAGAAAATAATTTTCAAAAGAAATATGACCTCATAGTTTTATTGTATTGAAAGTGATTCATATCCTACTATTTTATGAAACCAACAGTTTTCATAAAGTATCATACTTCAGAAATTCAATTTTTGATGTGACATCATACATTTAATTCTTGAAGCATAATTTGATAAATGTTTCAAAAGATTTACATAAATATGTATATTATATCAACTAATTGTATTGGTAATAATATGAATATTACTTACAACACCCAAATAAAGTCTTGTGGACTTTCATACTTTATATAAATATATTAAACATTTACCATAGTAGAAATATTCAACATCAGTGTAACTTCTCAGCCAAATTAATACAACATAGGTTTTATATTTTTTTAGTAAAAGTATAATACTTACTTTAACTAAATTAAACTTAAATTCTACTTAAACTTTAGGTAGAAAACAATATAATGTAGAAATCAAAATATGCCAATTGAATGGATTTTGTATACTCATTATGTAAAATTAAATGACTAAAAAAATTAACCACTCCTTTTAATGAGCAATAAAAATTTTAATAAACATTTTTATTGACTTATTTTACATACCTCTGATGATAACAGAATACCGAAGTAGTGTTAATTTACTATTACTAAATTTTATGTATGTGTCAAAATAATGAATTTCGTATACTCGTTATATAAACCGTAAACATTAAGGATGCAAAAAAATTACCACACCTTTAAACTAGAAAATACTTTTTAGCAATCCGCCTTAACTGCTATTTAAAAAAACGTTGTACAAACATCTAATTTTACATACCTAGGATGATCTTCCTGCGCGAGGCATGTGGTTCCTCCGTAAGAACCCACTCAAAGTCGTTTCTAGATACATGAGCACCCATAATCACAATAATTTCGTTAATATAAACTACATATACATTAAACTATTCGCTGTTACCACCGGTACATAAAATCTCTATATACAAACACGTTTTATCACGACCTACCGGTTCGATAAACAACTGACAGAATGAATATTGAATAGTATCTAATTATAATGAAGACTCGATTTAAGTCTACAAGATGTCCTCACTGTATATAATCAACGACAATTGTCGAATTGCCGTCAAGAGTGAACAAACGATGGCTATTGGCTGTCAGTGTCACGAGATAGTATACTATAGATGGCAATTATAACATGCCGTTTTGACAACTGTCATGTTTTAAATCCACAGAGTAAGCTTTATAGAATGTGCATGGAGTAGCGGTCTATTATTTTTGTAAGGGTATAAAAGATCAAGAGATCAGAAAAAGATCAAGAGTATTCTCCCGTTTGTACTGAGCCATTACAAAGTCTCATTTTTAATGAAACGAAGTGTACTGTAGTTCAGCAATAATGTATAGACTAACCTCACCATTATATCTCACTTTCGCCCATTACATGCATATCGTGAGCGAAAGAGAGATATGACATAGTGTAGCATGTGCCTCGTTTCTTCTTACTCGCAACCTACAGTTTATTTACGTATAGTAACGAGTACGATCTCGCGCCACAAAATATGAAGTGGTATATAATCTGTTATTGAACCACATTCACATTTTAAATTCATATAATGACAAATGTATGCCTTCTAATATTCAACATTAATAATCAGTCAGGATATGAGGATCAGTGATATAAATTTCAGTCAGGAAGAATGTAAAAGCATTCGTCTATCATTTCATCAGCGATTTAGTTTATGAAAGAGCCGCTGGATTTTTGCGGGTACTCAGGTTCAGCCAGAGTGTCCCACAATCCTTGTCTCTTGAAAGAAGTGCTTAAAATTATGTGTATGAACGTTGTTGTTTAAACTAATTTCTTAAATGCAAGATACTCAGATGTAATAAGTTGTAACTTAAATACTACAAGATAAACAATTTATTTAGATCTGGCATGTTGCATTACAGCCGGTCGCAAAATATAAATAAAGTAAAGGGCCCTCGCCAGAGCAGCTAATATAGCGGTGCCTATGGCGTTTCAGATAAAGATCTACAGTGCTTATGTTTAATGTAAGTGTTCAATTAATAATTATACTTTTTAGCGATTATTTTTCATAAAAAAAACGCTAAATATCTATTAAAAACCATTATTACAAAATAATAGAAGTACTGTTACTTTTACCACATGAGATAGTAGCAAAGGTATTCAGTGTGTTCATTTACTGAGAATATTGAATAAGAATAAAATTTTTCAAAGGCCAAAATAAATGATTCTTTGCTCCCATAGACTAAAATATCATCGGCGTTGAATTCATAACTTTATATCATATTTAATCTGCGATAAGTTTTGTCTTTGATTGTGGCAGTTTTTCTATCCATAAACAAAAACTATCCTTTCCCAAGTTTGAGTCTGAACATGGCGGTCGGTAAAAATAAAGGCCTCTCGAAAGGCGGTAAAAAGGGTGTTAAAAAGAAGATGTAAGTCTGAATATACTTACAAAGTTCTAGTGTAATTAATAACCTTTGAATTAAACTCTTCTAAAATAGTATTGCAGTAGTGATGTTAAAAATATATTTGGATAAAACATGACTCGTGTCGTCAAAAGAAAGTTACAACTAGTATAGGCTGTGATTTAAATGTGCGGTATTTAATTCTTGATAGTTAGCTTTTATATTTTTGTGTTCTAGAGTATATTACAGAAAGTGATACTATTTAATATTCTGCTAATTAAAGGTATGGGAATTGTATACTAATTTAGGTTATTTTAACCTATTGTTTTTAATTCCAGTGTCGATCCGTTCACACGTAAAGACTGGTATGATGTCAAGGCACCGTCGATGTTCACCAAAAGACAAGTGGGAACCACCCTTGTCAATCGTACTCAGGTAAGCATATTTTTGTTCCAGGTTAACGACAACCTCATGTCCGCAAAATTTATATTCGTTATAGTACTTATGCTTAAGTTATTCTGATGGATTGTTTCACAAAAGTAATTGTATTGGTAATTGTATTGTAATAGTATTTACTGATTAACGTAGTATTGAAGACTACTTCTTAAGAACTCTAAGAATCGGCGTACGAAAATTCTTTTTTCTTTTACTTGCGTTATAACCTCTTCTTGGTACTAAAGTTTTCATTTAAGGTATACAAAAAAATAATAAACACATGGCTATATAAATTATTAACCTCCAAATTCCTCCATCTTTTTTGAAATAAATGTGCAAAACTAGTATTTTGAAATGCAATATTACTACACTTTTATATTCTAAAATTTAGTCTAGAATTCCTTATGAATTCTGAGGACTTTTGTTTTCGTATACACTTGTATACTGTAACATCTTATCATGAAATGGTTATTGTTGCTTAAATTTGTTTATATGATTGTCCATTATTAATTATCTGGCAGAGGCAATATTTTGTTATATAATCCATTCAATTATTAATTTGCATAGAATTAGACACTCGACTATTAATTTTAAGATATGAATGTGTTTTGTCATATTTTATAATGATGATCCACCTAGCTCGCAATGACACAGAACTGATGAAAACATTTGTTCCCTTTTGATTTACCAACTGATTATCTTTGAAGTACTATATAAGTTTTATTACATAAGCATAGATACTTAATAGTAAATTATATGCAGGGAACTAAAATTGCCTCTGAGGGCCTGAAGGGACGTGTCTTTGAAGTATCTCTGGCAGATCTTCAAGCTGATACTGATGCGGAAAGGTGAGTTAGTATTTTTTTATACTGACTAAACTGTTGTATATCTTTTTACTTCCATATGAGAATTTTTTTCATTTTCATAAAGCCTCAAATAAAAACATTTTTTACACATTTAATTTTCAATACAATTTAAAAAAAATGTTTTTCAGAACAAAAAAATTAATAAAGTAAATAAAAATTAAGTATATCACCATTGTACTCAAATGATTTCCAACTGTCAAAGTAACTATTATAGGTAGGTTAGTCGTCAAATTGTACAAAAGTTTTTGCAATTATAATAGACCTAAGTTTAGTTTAACGCTGAATTAAATATCTTAATTCTAGGTCTTTCCGCAAATTCCGTCTGATTGCTGAGGATGTCCAGGGACGCAATGTTCTCTGCAATTTCCATGGCATGGACCTTACCACTGACAAGCTCAGGTGAGTTTTATAGTAGTTTCTATATTTGAGTTATATTATCTATTGACAGAGTTCAATCTGTCTATAAGCTTATTATCTCTAGGCATAGGCCTTCTCCCTTAGAAGATTTTTAGAGCATAGACTCACCATGATGCTACTCTAACTACATGCTGCTACTTGCCAGCTGTTTGTATGTTGTGATAGTTATTTACCCAAAACAATAATTTGATCTCTTATAAAGTCTTATCAATTAATCTATGAACCTAGTCTACCTAGTAGATGTGTTAACCAGGTAATCAGCTTGGTCTATTATTTATTGTTTCCACATTGAAGTTCTGGGAAGTAAAATTAATGTTAGCTAAATTTGAAATTGGGATGTTGTTAATGTAAAATATACCCTTCATACTGTGAAGAGTACTTAAAGCAGCATCACGTTACAATGTCACCATATGTGTGGTTAAATTAACTATCAGCCAATATTGACACTGCATATAAGTATTATTTGGAATAAAACAGGAAATTGGCTGTTAATAGTTGAATGGAATTTTTTAAATAAAAATTGTGCTTATTTAGTGATTCAGCCTAAACAATGCATTCTAATAATATACAATTTCCTTCAGTTTTATATGAGGTGTATTTACCTTGCAGTAGGGTCTGCTTATGCAGTGGATGCAACTTTTTGTATGCACCATATCATTTAGTCCCCACCTATATACACTCAAACACCCATACGGTTACGGTTAAGTCTTTCACAGTAGACTCAATTGTGTCCTGGCTAATCCATTGCATTGGCATAGGTGCCTAATTTATAAGGTATTAACTATAAGTACTATAAAAATTGCAGTCCAGCTATATAATGTTGCGTCTATCGCCTTTATATCGTTTCAAACTGCAAATAGTAAATGCTACCATGTGATAAAGTACCTTCAAAGCAATCTATGAAGGCCTTCATATCGTTGCTACAATTATTTAAAACAAATACATAATTCTTCTTTAATATACCTTGACTACATTGACACTGGAAAGCAAACATGTTGTAACCCACTAATGTTCACCAGAACTGAAAAACTGCATTAAAAAAGACATAACTTCCGTATTTATTGACTAGAGGTAGCATATATAATTTAGGATACAATCTTGTTTTTCTAACCTTTATTTATGACTTAACATACTAGCCAAAAGTTTTATTAAAACAATATCTTGCCCTGATACTTGTTGGCTTTCAAGTGTTGATATAGTACATATACTATATTTATATGACTTATTTTTATATATATACATATGTAAGTGATGTAAGTATCATCTTGGGTTCTTTATAGATAATAACTTTATTCGTCATGACATGGACTATGAATTTATAAAAATAGTCACTATTACGATAAAGATGCTTATTAGAAATAAGAATCTCCATATTTCCATGGGATGGTGAAGTACATGAGAAGTGGCAGGGAACAGTTAGAATGACTATGGTTGTATATGTTGTTTTATATATAAAACATAATTATTGATTGATAATCTATTCCCTAGGTGGATGGTAAAGAAATGGCAGACCCTTGTGGAAGCCAACATCGATGTCAAGACCACCGATGGATACCTGCTTAGAGTCTTCTGTATTGGTTTTACAAATAAGGATTCACTTAGTCAGCGCAAAACATGCTATGCTCAGCATACCCAGGTATCTATTACATTCAGAGCATTGAAAATTTTAGTTTGTTAGTCTTACCAGCTTGTAACATTTCATTATCCATATAGTCATCAGATCATAAGTAATAACATGGCTACATTTTAAATTATTATTGTTAGGTTTACATTTTAAGCATTTCGAAACCGTCTCTTACAAAATTAGGATTTTACTCTTTATTCAACTCTCAATATGTATAAATATCTGAATAGGTATAGTATCAGAATGAAATATCCATTTGCGATATTGGTTCAAATATTTCAAGTAAACTCTATAAAAGTTACTTGCCATGTAATGTGATCAAGTAGGAATTGATTTTAAATTATTTTTAATTCTTTATTTTGCACCAGTTGCTCAAAACATGATGATGGTAAAAAAAATACTATATCCAAGTTTGTTGTGGGCTTTTCTCAGGACAGGGCGCGATGAAACCCTCGTAACTTTAGATCTTAAATCTTTCTTTAATACCATCATCAGTTGTACATTAGAATTAGTGTGGAAAAAAAAATATTTGACGATTTGAAAGTGCTTTAAAGGCCTACTTGAATAAAGAAATTTTGAATTGAATTTGATGATGTTTAAAGCGTTAAGGAAGTTTCAAAATAAAATGTGTTTCTTAAAAGAGTAACTTTATATTCATTGTAATAGTTAAATATCTTAAAAAAGTTGAGGCAAAAGTTGATAATACTAAATAAATTTGTCTATTGCAGTCCAGCTCTATAAAGCATGCTACATCATCTTTATAGCGTTTCAAACTGCAAATATAAAATGCTACCACATGATAAAAGTACTTTTATTAACATTTCGTAAAGGGCTATCATGTCGTCGCTACAGTTTACTCTATATACTAGAAATATACATTGTTAAATGTTATGTTCATGCTGATAAAGAAATTTTCAATGATATAACACTCAAGGTATATTATATTTTTAAAAAAGTAGGCATTTTACATCTTTGGAACAAATTTATAACAATTGTGCTGAAATTAGTTTACTTTCTTTTATTTTATTTTGAGTTTAGAAACAAAGGCGGCAACAAGTGTTTTCAATATTTTTTAAAATTATTAGATAACTATTGTGATAATTATTTCATTAGCCTTACCTCATGATAGCTGTGTACATTGTGGCATGTGATCTGTTGGCTTACTTTTATTACGATTAGGGAACAAAATGGCACTTTTTTTAAATTAGATTATTGTTTATGATTGAAGTACAAAATTCCCAGACTTGTTTGTCAAAGTTTAAATGAATGTTGCAAATCCAAGATCATTAAAATCTGTCCAGTTGTTTTAGAGTAATAAATGGATGCTGACTTTGATTTGTATATATAAATTAATCATGAATTTTAATAGGTCCGCGCAATTAGAAAGAAGATGTGTGAGATCATCACCCGTGATGTTGCCAACTCGGAGCTTCGTGAGGTGGTGAATAAACTAATTCCCGATTCCATTGCTAAGGACATAGAAAAGGCCTGCCACAGCATCTACCCCCTCCGTGACGTTTGTATCAGAAAGGTTAGTGTTTAAAATGTATTAGAAATAGGCTTTTAAATAAATGAAAAGATTATATATAATTAAGTTTTGTATTAAAACTATGGGTTTTCGTTATAAATAAATAATAAACGTCACAAACATGGCGAAGTAAATGTTTTTTTTTTTAAATCTTATCAATTTTTAATTGTGTTTAATTAAAAACTCTTTTGTGTATTATAACTGGTAATAGTAAATCAATGTGATCGGTCTCGTAAGGTTTAAAGCCAGTGTTTGCTGTTAATAAACGCGGAAAATAACGTTGCTTACATAACATTACAAATCTTTAAATTTTTTAGAATGTATTATAGAATGGATGTAATGTAAATATAAACCTTTCTCTTGAATCCCGCTTATCTATTTCAGAAGACTGCATCAAAATCCATTGCATAGTTTTAAAAACCTAAGCAAACAAGTGAAAGCCATTTCATTTTATACTAAAATAAATGATGACACACCTAGCTCGCAATGACACATTACATGATGAAAACTCATGTTCCCTTTTGATTTATACCACTGACTTACATTTTGAGTATCAATACAATGTATATTAACTCTGAAACAGTATTTAATGGATGTTTTACTATTTATTTAAGGTAAAAGTACTGAAGAGACCGCGTTTCGAAATCGCCAAATTGATGGAGCTCCACGGAGAGGGAGGCGGCGGTAAAAGAGGCGAGGTCGGGGACAAATCAGAGCGCCCCGAAGGCTACGAACCTCCCGTACAAGAAAGTGTATAAAATAATATACGTTAAAAAATGATTTCTTTGTTTCATTGTCTCCTGTGGCTTCATTTTATCGGGTTTACAGAGTTAAGTTTATTTTGTGGGGTTTTAATGAGACCGAGTCGTTACGATTTGCTATGTTATGTTCGGTCAAGCGTCATTGGTATATTTAAATCATTGTAATATTACTGATATTAAAAATAAAATTGTTTGGATTAAATTTACAACAAAACCAGATGCCAGAGAGGGTTATTAGAGCATAGACCCATCACTATGCTGCACTGCGGGATGGCAGGCGTAATACACAAGTGCACTCTGTTCGCTCTCCTAATCCGATGTGACGGGAATCTGACACGACCGGAGAGAGATTAGGCGCAGGAGCGACGGCTTAACGTGTTTTCCGAGACAGGGCCGGAGCACAGCACCAACTTCCAAACTTCGGACAAAATTTGAGAAAATCTGAATAGAAAACTCAATATCCATTTTTTAATTGACCCAACCCGGGACTTCAACCCAGGGCCTCATGTCCGTGGCCGAGCATGCTAAAAATTAGACCAATGAGGCAGTTTATAATACACCAATATGTAGGTATCTGTATCAAAGTACCAGGAACCGTAGAGATTTCCGTCAATAAAATTAAATCCTTTATTAAAAGAGAACTGTAATATGTAAAAAAGTTTCCCGACAGTTCATTGTGGGTTCTTCTCAGAACGGCGCGAAGGAACTCTATTAACTTGAGATTTCTTCAATGTCATCAGTCGTTTATTAAAAATAATATGTGAAAAAACTTATATTTGACGATTTAAAATTGCTGTAAAAACTACGACAAATTAGGATGCATTAATGACAATAAATTATACTCACTCATATTAATTATTTGAACCTAGCCTTGAAGTTTTGTGGTAGAGAGTGGTGTATTGTATTGTATGGGCATTTATACCAATATAATATTAGCGTACCATCCTCAGATACATTGATATACATTCCTAAGTCCAGTACTTATATGCAATTACAACAAAAGACAATTTTAGTTTCGTTACTATCACTACTGATATCTTAACTAATATTATGAAGAGGAAACATTTGTGTTTTTGGATGTATTTTTGTAACGTATTATCACAAAACTGGATCGTCTTCAAAACATTTTTCACCATTAGAGAACTACATTTTCACTGAGCGAGCCTATGGCTATAATACTTTCTCAAAAAAAGGGGTTATATAAATATAAAATCTCCGCGAAACCAAATGTCTAACTATTGTCGTTGTGCCAATAAAACTACTTTTTATATTTTAATAAAAGTGCCAACAATAATCAAATCATATTATTCATACGTCTGTATTATTATTAAAGACTTTCAATACCTGTAAAATACGTTTAAAATTATGAAAATCGGACAATCCGTTTAAAAGATATAACGAATTTAAAAATCTCAATCTAAAGAGAATAACGTATCTCGAGTCGAAATCCAGTACAAAACAAAACTACGTCAAATGTTGTGAGCGAAGTTCTGAGACAATAAAGTATTAGAAATAAATCTCTTCTCTAATATTTCTCTAGATAGGTAGTTTTGCATTTCGATTTTTTGTTTTTATTTTTAACAATTAATAATAACCTAAAAATTACTGGAGCGATTTAAAAAATTCTTTCAATACCTGTAGAGAGGTTTTTTTTTTTAATTTGCTAATCGGCTATTCTACATAAATGTTACGAAAATAATTAGATTATGAATATGTGTACCAAATTATCTGAAAGAAAAATAATTAAAAATCAAGTGAATTAAAAATTTTATGTTAACAAAAGTAAATCTTATAGTGCGACTTAGATTTAGATAGTAGATCGGTATCTACGCGGGTAAAATTATTATTTACTAAAGTTTAAATGTCAAATATTTGACATTTAAACTTTCCACTTTACGAATGATTATAAAGTTTTTTCTTCCTAGTTTCTTTTCGGTAGAATTAACTTTTCGAACTGACGGTGGATCAACGGATTCTACGTATTCTTCTTACTGTTCAAAAGAGCTTGACTTTAATAGCGAATATTTAGATTTTATTTTTAGGAAAAGGGAATATTTAGTTGGATAGGATATGTCATATCCAGTACACATAGCCGGATTATGTAAATCTGTATAATAAAACAAAAATATCACTTTGCCACATTGTTTTATTATTTCTTATTACTTATAACCTGTACAAGTATTTTTTATTGATTTAGGTTTTACACATCAATGAAATTAAATGTGTTAGAATAATAAAATGTCTAAGACATCGATCGTTACTTTACAATATAAGATAAAATTTACATGGCAGTCTTCACACTTAACGTGGCAATTTACAAAAAAAAATAAACTTAAACAAATTTTATTATGTAGATATCGATAGAAATACACTTAAGTTCGTATAGGCTCATTATAATTGAGACTTCAACTCCACATCTGTTGGAGCAAGTTTCACTATCGCACAGGGTTTTCTTCGTCTGCTAACGATCATGACGAACAAGCAAATAGCAGAGATTGTAAGGCTTAATGTGCAGAAAACTGTTAAGCCAAGTTGTATCGCAGCAGTTGAATACGTGCCATGGTAAACTAGCGATTGAAGACTTTCCGGAAGGTCCTCTAATGACTGAAACGAAATATATAATAGTTTAAAAACTAAAAATAAGTAAAATAACAAAGAACGTTCAATTCTACGCTATCTAGGACGAAGTTCTTTAACACGTCACTTCAGGGGTTGGCAACCTTTTCTTATAGAAGGACCAAAACTTTTATGGGGATATTGGCGCAGGTCACAGATATGAGGATATTGACGTGGGTCACAAAGTTTATGTGTATATTGGTCCGGACCACAAAAGTGGTGCGAATATTGGCGCAGGCCACAAATATTATGAAGATATTGGCGCGGGCCAAAAATGTTATGAGGATATTAGTCCGGGTCATAAAAATTATGTATATATTAGTATGTTTGATTTCTTTAAACACCTCCCACTTATTTTAGCACTATTTATCTCAGCGCCAGCGAGTTTATAAATGAATATATTGGTCCGGGCCGCAAATGTTAAGAGGGCATTGGTCTCAAAAGTTGTGAGGATATTGGTGCGGGTCGCAAATGTTATGACGATTTTGACGTAGGCAGAGACACCGTCCTTACACTTGCCACGATCCTTGCATATCTCTTTCGCTTCTTTCATTCTCATTAAACCTTTCATACAAGTTCGTCGGTTTAGAGTACTCTTGACCTGGCCGTTATTTAAAATGTCCTGGATTTGGTCCAGGAACGTTCGCCTTGGTCTTCCCCTTCCAACTTTCGCATTCACTCTTGACTCATAAATCCTTTTTGTCAGTCTCCTTTCATTCATTCTCTCTACATGCCCAAACCATCTAAGCATACCTTTCTCAATTTTAGTCACTACGTCTTCTTTTATACCACAACGTTCTCTTATCACACTATTTCTTACTCTGTCACTCAGTTTTAATCCACTCATGCTTCTCAACGCTCTCATCTCTACCGCATTTATTTTACTTTTGTGATTCTTCTGCCATACCCAACTTTCACTACCATACATAAGTGTTGGCACCAACACTCCAGCATGCACTGCCAGTCTAGCCCTTTGAGACACCATCTGGCTATTCATAAAAGCATGCAGAGCACCATTTACCATATTCCCTGCATTCACTCTCCTTTCGATATCACTTTCACATGTTCCATCTTTTGTAAATTTAGATCCCAAGTATACAAATTCTTTCACCTCTTCCACTTGTTCCCCATCTATCAAAATATTGCCATTCATCATAGATTCATCTCGTTCAAAAAGCATAACTTTCGTTTTGTTTACATTCACTTTCATTCCTTTCCCTTTCAAAGCTTCATTCATAATATTTAGCATCTCCTGTAGCTCATTAGCGGATGACGCAAGTATTACTTGATCATCAGCGTAGAGTAAACATTTGATGAGTAATTCATTCATTTTTAACCCATACATACTTTCTTTTAAATCTTTCAAACATTTATCCATGAATAGGTTGAACAGCCATGGTGACGCAACACTCCATGTACGCGTCGTTCATTCTGACACAAGCACTAGAACCCTAGAGAGAGACTTCTACGCTTGAATCAGACTATCGCTCACCCCATATGTAGATAACGTTGACCTCAATTCATTCCTAACCACTCGATCATACGCCTTTTCTAAAGCTATAAAGGCGCAATAAACTTTTTGGGCCACAAATGTTATGAGGATATTGGTCCGGGCCACAAATGTTAACCACGAAATAAATGTCATCCACTGAAAGTATAAAAAAGTGTTCGAACCTGAGTAGATGAATAAAAAAGTATTTTATAAATTTATTGTGGACTATTAGACCGATTTTTATGAGAATTTGCTAGATCCAAGCAATGCATTGTATAAACTACTAAGTTTACAAGACAGAAGAGATTGTTATATACGTGTCTCTCTTAACAAAGTAATATAATTAACATTAACCCTTAGCAATAACTTTTATTTTAACCTCACTTGTTCGACGACAGTTTTGTTTACAAAAAAAATATTTTGTTTGTATCCAAATTATTTTATAGATATTAAAATGTAAAATTACATTTTTCTAAATATATATGATACAGTATTTTTAACTACATGATATAAGCCTCGGTAGCGCAGTAGGCAGCGCGTAAGTCTCATAATCTTAAGGTCGTGAGTTCGATCCTCACCCGGGGCATAGCTTTTTAAACAAATATTAATTTTTTCTCATTTTTTAATAAATTTAAGATTAAAAAGATGTTAAAACATTAAAATGTGAACATATTTTTTATATTCTTATAATCTGCCTTACAAAAGCCGAGGTTTGTCTGGCTTCGGCTTCTTCGTTAATGGAACATTAATGAACATACCATTTCAATCCAAGCGATAGGCAATACGAGTCCTTCCGGGAAATATTGGACAGCGCTGAATGCGGACACTTTTTTCACTTGAAAGTTTAGTTGTAAGCTGAAAAGAAGTTTATATATAGAAGTTATGATGTAACATACGATAGTACACAACATCTTAAAATTTCAATGGATTCTATCCCGTATTAGTTTGAAGGGTAGTGAACAAGCAGACAAGTTAGCGAATATGGCTGGCTCATAAGAAATGTCATTGTATATTTAGCTTTTTTGTAGGCTGTTACATTTTCCTTGCTACATTAAAATCAAATGAAATCAAAAATTCTTACTCAAGCTTTCACAGCATTTTTGAATCGTTCAAATACTGCCTTGTATTATTTACAATTCATGATCATCTACTCATGATTCAACATCATCATTACAACACAATTTCAATTTATTTTATTAAGATTAGAGCAAAACATTCACTTGTAAAGCTTTTTTATCGTGTAATTCTTGAAGCATTATTATAATATGATTTTTCAATTAGCTTTCTTATTATAAAATTTATTTACGGATGTCTCTAATATTCTGGAATATTTATAATAGAAATGGACATAGTTAATAGAAAAGAAAATAAAGTCTACCTTGATTTCCCCCTTAATGCAATTCCAAGTGTAGGATGAATGTCTAAATACGAGTTATGACGCTCTGAGTCTGGTTTTAAGCCGCTAATATGCTCAAAAAGAAGTGGGTCTCCATGGTGAAAATGAGGAAATGACGCCAATGCTGGTGCTCCTGTAAAAAAGATATTATCCCTAATATTATAAATACCAAAGTAACTCTGTCTGTCGCGCTTTTATATCAAAGCCATAGAGCTGATTTAAATAAAATTTGGTACACAGATAGTCTAGAAGAGCCTGATAAAGGACATTTTAATGTGAAATAAGGGTTGTAATGGATGGAAGTATCGTCATTTTTAGAGCTAGAAGTTTAACCTCAAGGGTATAAAATAACTATCCTTACTAATATTATAAATGCGAATGTAACTCAGTCTATCTATCTGTCGCGCTTTCACAATATATTTGATACACAGATAGTCTAGAGTTTTAAAAGAGACAATAAGGCTCTTTGCAGTGAAACATTGTAAATAAAATGTTTACTATTCACGATGTTTCACGGGCTAATATTTTGTCATACATTCATTTAATGGCTGAACTCATAAAGGGCTAAAATACATATATTTTATAACACAGAAAACTCGAAGAATTCGTTTAAGTAACAAACGCTGGCTAAACTTTCTTTTGCAGGCTTTGTAAACTTAAAGGAAACTGAACATGTTTCTTAACGAACCGGCTTTTTAAAATACTAGGCACTTCGTATAGCTCATAATACAGTATATTATTAAATATATGACAAACGTTGTATATTTCATGTAGATCAAAACTGTTCTTAACTGTCGTCGCTTCAACCGATGGACGTCCGCTGCTGGACATAGGTCTCACGAAATGATGCCCACAAGGCCCGATCTTGTGCCGCCTGGCTCCAACAGCTACCGGCGATCCTCCTTATATCGTCGGTCCAGCTTGTGGGGGGTCTTCCTACACTGTGTCGTCTTAACAGTATTTCATTATAATGAATATCTTAGAAATTCCGGAGAATTAAAAATGGTCGCGGCGACTGGCGGGGCGTACGTTTTTCCCGGTTTTGTGGCCAAGTTACATAAGCATGTGAAATAGTACAATAACTATAAAAGATCATTTAAATACCTACTAACCCATTGCACAAGCACTAACATCAATGACACCGCGTGGAGGGCAAGTGGCAGTGTCTATTTGACAATAACACTGGTTGGCAGGGTTATGTTTGGAGTCTTCGAATACATCCGAAGACATGGCGTATCGCAGAAGAGTCACACCGTTCTCCGTCTGCATTTAAAATTACATTGCTTCAGTATAAGTTACACACATATATATAAGTCGGAGTCAAATAGTGTCCGGAACGTCACCGCTATCTATCAGCGCTTGACAGAGTCAATGAGTTGCGGTCGCAGAGCGACTATTGAATCTGTCGCGCGTTCCTAACTATTGCTGTTAATTTGTTTGTGTATTTTAGTAGTAGTTAGTATCTGAGTCAATTAATAAAGTGTTTGATTGCACCAAAATTACCCACCGACGCCCACAGTTTGGAGGTTGAATTATAGACCCCAATAATAACGATAGACATATATAAAAATAAAATAATTAACCTAATCCAGGCTCAGGACACTGAACTTCCACATATTTTTGTATACTGCTGGGACATGGACATGGCGAGAAGTGGAAAGACAAAAAATAGAAATGTGGTGAAGAAGAATGCTTGGGGTTTCGTGGACCGAGTTTCGTACGAACGAATTCATACTTTAAGAACTCAACATCAAAAATCTGATTCTACCTTTTTTGGACACGTTTTTCGGCGTGTTAATCAGGCCATCGAATGCCTCGTTGTTTAGGGAAAAGTGGCAGGCAACAGACCACATAGGAAGTCACCCACTCGATGAATTGACCAGATCAAATCTACTCTGGGACGATAATTGAACTAATGCAGCAGAATGACCTGGAGCAGGGAGAAATGACGAGCCGCCATGCGCACAACATCTGCCCTTTCTGTGATTTCATACCGATCACGACAGTTTTGTCAAGAACGTAACTGATAAGAAGAAGAAAACTAATTAAGTAGCAGCTATTTAACGTCCCACAGCTGGGCACAGGCCTCGTCACTCATGGGAAAAGTCTCTACAGAAGATAGACCCATCAAGCTACTTCACTTAAAGTTGCCCGGTTACACATATCCCAGAATTAGTAATGCGATATGCATGTTTCCTCACGATGCTTTCTTGTACCGAAAATCATAATCGATTAGAACAATCAAGCACCTAAGTTTCTTTTGTAATGCGAAACTTTGAAGTGAGCGGTTTGAATTGAAAAAAAAACTTGTAAAATCTTATAATGTAACTACATAATATTACGTTACGATAGTATATAAAGCATCATTGGAAAATGTAGCAAAAACGCGGTAAATATATACTAATCCCAAAGTTATATTGCTAAAACTTGGTGAATCTATACTAATTAAATACAAAGAGTTAATTTATTTACACGTGTTTATATCAAGAGCTACTGGTTCGATTAGAAAAGTTTTTATACTATTGGGTAGCCCGTTTATTGAAATAAACTATATTTACGACATATAGGAACGGATCACCAGCGAAAAGTGTAGCAAAAACAGGAAAAATCTATCTGAAGAAGTTTTTCTGGTTCAGAAATATTCAAAGTTATGGATGGCCCATTTTTGAGAAAGACTAATAGGAGTGAAATATCAATTAAAAATGTTCCAAAATGTATCAATGTCCACATAATTAGTGTAATGAATAACATGTTATTTTAACTTACCTCGACATCTTTAACATATTTGAAGGGAATTTTTCGACATAGATTAGGAAAGAAGATGTTCAAATTTTGTTTTCTGTCCAACAAAGACGGTGGAAACATTGTGCCATCTGATGATTCTAACCTATTTACAAAAGAATCAATTAAAAAGCTATAATTGTACCTGAGTGTATTTGGATATGTTCGCCTTTACATCAGTAAAGTCACATTTAAAAATATCTAGAATATATTACATATTCTTTCATTGATTCCGTAATGTTTAATATCGTCTTGTATTTGGTCCTAAAATCGACAACAGTATGACAATCGAAATGGCACCGATTGTAGTTTAGTCGCTGCACTACCCTCATCGAAAGCGAAAAACAGTAAATAATTGAATGATAAATATTTTATTCATCCACCTCATGATTATATTATTTAATTTTATAACGTAGAGCCATATAAGAAATTGTAAAATCGAGAAGATCCATTCATTAATATCGCAAAGATATCGTGATGAGAGTGCTGTCTAATGTCGCCTTGAAAATGGTCCTAAAATCGATAATTAGAACCGATTTTTCATATAGAGATAAAGAATGAGGAAATAATTTAAGAAAAATATATTTTCATCCATATAATGTAATTATATTTTTATCATTATCTTAAGTAGAGTTCTTTCTTCTTTAATGACCGTCATACCAAAATCAAATGACACGATTGAATTTTTTGGGTTACAGAGTTTTCGCTTCATTGCTGAGGTACTTAAACGACTTCAAAATTACTTATTGTGTGGAGGACAGTAATATTTTTCGGACATCTTCAAAGGGAATCCCTATTTGATTACCCAAGATTAATCCTAGAGGACTGGATGTCCGGAATAAGGGCACTTGATAGATGGAAGTGGAAATAGATAGACGATATACGGGACTGGTTATAATTACCCACAATTAAAGAGGGTTCCTCAAGAGAAAGGACTTTTCCACCGACTGAAAGCCAAATTTCATTTTGAAAAAGGGCCTACAAAATATCTCTTAATTCAGCGTGCTTGGCAAAAGCATCTTTGGACTGTTTCCATTAAAGCTTAACTTGGAACACCCTTCTCCATTTAGCTTCTGCTTTTATTTTTAGTTCGTCCCTTGTTTTAACTGTAAGTATATCTGATTCAATCACATCTTCATTCAAAACTGTAACTAGGAAATATATTTCCAATCGTACGCATTTGTTTATTTCTTATGTCACATACAGTAAATGAATGGGGCTATCCACTATCAGGGTTCAAAGGTTATCGCTGCTGATAATTGATGTATTTAGAATGAATACTTGTAATATTATTTTTTCATACTATCTGAGTATGAAAAAAATAATATTACAAGATATTACTTTGTTTTATTGAATTTGAGAATTTTCGGTAGTTATGAAATAATTACGCGATTTTAATGAGTTATGTTGTGTCACAAGCATCAATATATAGATATATTGCAGTTAAAAAAATGTTAACTTGTTATTCATTTTTACCTACTTTATTAAGATTTTTTGGATTAAATTTTTAAAACTTTTGATCAGAGCAATGATAAATCTAAAAATGATATTATACTTACGAATTGCATTCAGAAGTTCCCCAGTAGGAGAGCTTCTTTTGGCCATTGAACCCTTCAATAATATTCAGTCTGTTTACATCCTTTTCTCCAGTATTGATGGTGAATACATCTGAATTTGTACCATTTTTCTAAAAAATAACGTTTTATAATCTCCGTCCCATGTTTAAATTTATATTAGCAATAATATCTTAACACTTACCGACACTAAGAGTCCGAAGTTATCGTAATTAAACTTCCCTTGTAAACTCAAAAATGGCTTTGCGAAGTCGATCATTTTGTCTTCGTAACCCCATAGAAATCTGAAATAAGCAACATTTTTATAATTTTCTTGTGTTTATATAATTAAATGTATTATGTTTCTTATTAATTGGCAAGAAGGTAAAGTATGGGGTAGTATCTGATGTTACAATTCATAGATAGTGGAACCGATTGATCTGCTTTGCCCTCGAGCCTAAACTTTATCTGGCGTAGTTCAGTTGAAAGAGAAATCGATATTTTATATGTCCAATTCAATAAATGATAAAGGAGTTCCTTGCCCTTTAAATCGTACATTACTGTACTTAGGTAATCCTACTTAAGTAA
Organism: Elymnias hypermnestra; assembly: GCA_015832385.1. Lineage (NCBI taxonomy): Eukaryota > Metazoa > Arthropoda > Insecta > Lepidoptera > Nymphalidae > Elymnias > Elymnias hypermnestra. Next base: position 182,105 of record JACTOM010000637.1, on the reverse strand, counting down.
AAGTTGAACCAATTTATAGTAGGCTCATTAATGATTTAGGGTAGGTAGTTGAATCCAGACTATCTGTAAGTAGTTTTGATTGGCCTAAAGATTAATAACGTGCAAATCCGACGGTCTTATAGATTATTCCAAATAGCTAGCCTGAGAGAATCGATCGTTTAGAAGAAGCAGTTTTTAGTAGCGAAAAATTGCAAGATTAGCTTTTGCTTTGAGATAATTCTACGTGAAATAAAATTAAATTGGAAAACTATCTAATCTATGTATAAATATGTGATATCTTTTACTGTAAAGAAAACAAGAAAATAGGAGACATGTCGGAATTTCGGCGGAATTGCATACATATGTAAGTACATACACGTCATTGGTCTAGTAGTAAGCATGTTTGATTACAGAAATGAAGTCCTGGGTTCGAGTCACGGGTCGGGCCAATTGAAAAATCGGTATTGAGTTTTCTATTAAAATTTTCTCAATATTTGCCGGAAGTTGGGAAGTTGGCGGTGTGATCCACCCCCATGCCTCGATGAGCACGTTAAGCTGTCATGCGCCTGATCTCTCTCCGTTGGTGTCTGATTGCCGTCACATCGGACCATGGGAGTGAAGGAACAGAAAGTCCACCTATGTACTATGCCTGTCAACCCGCAGTGGGGCAACGTGGTGGGTCTATGCTTTAAAAACCCTCTCTCCTAGTTCGCGTGGAGGCCAGTGTCTGTAGAGTGGCCAGGGATGGGATGATAATGGGTTGCTACTTATCTTTTTTAGAGTGATTATTAATTTTTAGTTTGTGCCCATTTATATTCTACACATGAAGGCTTTTCCAATATCTATAATTCCGAAATGAATTATAGATATTGGAAAACCATCTTGGTTATTCATTCATCATCATCAATGCTATTGAAAAATTTGTAATATAAACGCTATTTACAGCATATCCTTTTGTTGTCAATTGAATCTAGTTTAAAATAATTTTTTTATCGATCGAGTTTTTTACCACGCTAATACGTTATCATGTGGATCATGTACTCGTACAGGATATTTAAATAGGCAAATATATATAATTTTAAGTGGAATTAGTCAAATGTCAACAGCATTAAGGTCATTGTCGGGTTTGTTAGTTTTAAATATATCCTATTGGCAAATTTACTTAGAACATTGTACTCCTTCCGCTACGCCTTATATGTATGTAGGTATATAAAATAACTAAATGTTTCAATACGATAATCTGAACAAGCAAGAATTTAAAGATGGATAGAAGATAATAGAGTTTTGGAATCTACCAGGGCTTTATGTGTTTTGATCTGCACATGATGGGGTAGGGTAAAGGTAAGTAGCATTCTATTAACGTCGCACAAGCCTTTTTTACGTTGGAAAATGCCTTTACGCATCTTGATTAGATCTAATATGTTGTCGCCAGTGCGGGACTCGATGGCAAACCAGAATACCCTCTAAACCCAGCGATACCCTCCACACCCTTTAGCGGAACACCAGAGGATCGGTAGATGCAATCATCTATGGTACTCCCGAAGATACCTCTAAGAAACTTAAGAAGGAGGCAGGAGAAGCATATTTCTATGCCTTTTACCTCCCAATCCACCACAGTGTCCTCCCTCTCATGTGCCTCAGAAGGAAGCCCCGCCTACACCTCCCCAAAAACAGCGTATATATTAGCTTTTGCAACTTTACTTTCAAGTTTAAATTTGTAAAGCAAACAAGCACGAATTACGATTGCATTGTAAAAGCATTGCATTTGACACGGCCATAGTTTATAATTTTTTAACAGTTTTATTTAAAGTAAAAAAACCTAACACATTTCATGATACTTCTTAATATTATTCTTAATCTTAATATTATTCTTATTGCTTTCGATATAGAGTTCATATAAGTAAACAATATATGAAAACTGCACGAAGCTATCTTTGTTCCCTAATATTAAATAAACAAAACTATATCAAATTTAATAGAAATTAATAAAATTCTCTTATAAATATGTCAGAGAATAAGAGAGAAGGAGCATAAGGCACAGGGGCGTAGGGTTCTCCGCCAACATTAAAGGTATCCATAATTTCCATACTGTGGGCGTTGATGGGTAATATTGGTGCAATCAAACACTACTAATTAGCTCGGATTATAATGTTCAATCACTTAATCTTCCCGATATCAATTTACACAAACTCATTAATAATAGTAGTTAGGAACGCGATAGTTTCAAAAGTCGACCGCACCAGCGGGCCGTCACCCGAGAACTGGTGAGACGTGCGCCGGATTGTCACTTATTGACTCTGTTCCACCCCGATAGACAGATGGCGCCAGCGTTCCATAGACTATAGCACTCCGACAAATATAATATATACTGTACCTTTGCACTGCCAGCTTTAAAAAGGCTTCGTTATGATTTCCCACTGTATTAACAGTAGCCGAAGTAATCATCTGATTTAATAAGTTTCCATTATATGATTTTGCTACCACACCCTAAAAGAAAATTGGAAATTATAGTGAAAACTTTTCAGATATTATTCAAGTTAAAATTAACTAATAAATGGGTATATCGATCAAATATTCTAATATTTTTTGAAACATTGTCTCCTGTATCGTGTCTTAAGTCGAAGTNCTTTGCACTGCCAGCTTTAAAAAGGCTTCGTTATGATTTCCCACTGTATTAACAGTAGCCGAAGTAATCATCTGATTTAATAAGTTTCCATTATATGATTTTGCTACCACACCCTAAAAGAAAATTGGAAATTATAGTGAAAACTTTTCAGATATTATTCAAGTTAAAATTAACTAATAAATGGGTATATCGATCAAATATTCTAATATTTTTTGAAACATTGTCTCCTGTATCGCGTCTTAAGTCGAAGTCACTCGCAAAATTGTCTGCGTGCTCTAAAATGTGTATCTTAAAGTAATATACTACATATATGTCAAGTAAGTTACATTAGGTAACTTAGTTAACAGCAGAACTTACACTTAAGGTTCTCTCGTTTTAAAAAAGTGTGCATAATTTCAATTGAAATTAGGCCAAATCACACACATAATAGAAAAAATCATCACAATCAGTTAACTGACTCCAGAGTATATTGGCGACAAAAATCGTAACACGAAATTATGTACAAGGTTATTGATAATTTAACGTTTTCCCATTAGGAGATGATACGGATGAATTTTTGAATACAAATTCAAATATAAACTATTTTAAAGTTTTAATTCTACTAAAATGTCTTATAAAATCCTTATGTAGCCAAGCTTGTAGATTATTTTAGAAAGATAGCCGTTTTTAGTTCTCCAAATAATAACTTCCAAAGTATTTCACAGAAACTAAAAAAAAATATGACTAAGGAAACGGAAACTCGTATTTGAACTAAACTTAAGGTCGTTCTTCAAAAATTTTATAAAATTACTTCAAAACAATACCCAATATAAATAAAACAACAAATACAAATTTAAATTATACAGAGTACGAACTAATATAGAAAAAAGTATGTAAAATCTTAATTATTTTTGCGCAGAAACAATTTTTTTATAAAAATCATACGAGTTACATTAATTTGTTATCTGTAATGGCTGTTGACAAAACATATATATTGAGAGTTAATCGGCCGTGCTGACCTCCACTGGACCCCTGTGATAAAAAAACGACCATGTACGAATTACTTTTGATTTGAGACTCACGAGCTTCATTACCTTGCATTTATCTTGAGAACTGGGATACAATAGAAACAAAATGTATACAAAAACCACCTCTATATATTTGTATCCGGAACATGTAAAGTCATTCTATTAATCACAAAATATGCTTCTGACTCTGTCAGTTATAGACTTCTAAACCATACAGCCGTGATATGCCAACCAAGATAAATTCATCCTCATTGCCGCAAACTTCATCGCTTAAGGTCGTGCCTGCTCTGATATGCCTTAGTGGCTGCATGGACTAGTTGCTTCATCTCTCTGTCCTCCGCTTCTTTTATGCTGTTCTTCCTTTTCTTTTATTTTAGGAATCGCGAGTGTCATTATCTTCTTTACTTGGTCGGACCTATGGGGATTGACCCCTTGGCTTCTTTCCTTCAACCCTTCCTAGGACAACCAGTTTCTCCAGCTTATCTGGCTGTCTTCGGGCGATGTGACCAAAATAGTAGAGTATTCGTTGGTCAGGTCAGGTGGGCGATAGCCTTATTGTTATGTTGAGTTATGAAGAATGGAACGTATTGTGTAATACATCCAAATATGTCCAACAGATACATTGAAAAGGCGAACCAGCAAACTCGGCCCTCTCACACTTAGTCATCTAGAGATTTTATAAGCTCCTCCTCCTTGAGTTGTATCCTCATGTCTGAAGGTCGTGACTACCACAGCAAAACATCATAGACGGATATTTTATGTGTGGTGTGAATCTGATCGGACTGCTCACTGACTGGGCTGCTCTTTTGCCATTAACTTTGCCAGTTATGACTAGTTTGTCACGCTGTTACTCAAGTATTTTTTTAGATGCAGATGGTGGAAAGTCTAGTTGTTTTGAGAATTAATGCGTTTGTCTAATGTGCTGTGCATGGTATCTGAAGCATTTTCCTCCAGCACCACATTTCAAAGGCTATCGATACGTTTGCGGTTTGATTATCTTAACGTCCACGTCTCAACACCATAGATAAATTGAAAAGACGAGGGTTGGTACTAATCTCATTTTAGTTTTAAGAGATTCCCGCTTGTTCAAGTTCTACGGAGCTAGGACGTTTTTGGCCATTCCAATATGTCCATTTACGTCGATTTCACATAGGCTATTGTTGCTCATGTTGGAGTTGATGTTCTCAAAACTATTGACTTGAAATTCAGTATTGTCTCCTTTCGCAAAGTCAAGCTATCAGCAAATATACAGTTACTTTTTAAATTATTGACAGTTTATCGCATGTCTGGGATCTCACCTCACTGGATAGAGACGACACAGTCTTTGGTGTTAATCTGGTAAGAGGCGATTTAACTCCTAATGCTTTTTTAGCAGAATTATACTGGACGTAATTTAAGTGTACGCTATATATAGAATATTTGTCGCAGAAAATGGACCAAGATGCATGCAGTTTTTATGTGTGATGAGATACAGTTTTACAGATTAGATACAGTTTTTTACATGAGTTATGTGTGGCCTAGAAAATGGTATATGTGTCTATGTTACAGAATATTACAATAACTTACCAACAAAGGCAAATTCGGTACAAACACTTGATCTATGTATAATCCGTTGCTGGCATTAGGAAGGAATTCAAAGTTGTTTCGTTCTTGAAAAGTTAATGAGTCATTGACGAATTTAACATTCACCCGCTCCAGATGTTGTCTGGGGAAAAAGTAAAAGATAAGCATTTTATTCCACCACTTCCACGTTCATCCACCACATTACTTCACTGAGGGTTGGCAGGCTACATATATCCCAGTATTACCAGGGTTATACAGGTTTCCTCACAATGCTTCCTTCGCAGAAAAGCATAACAATAAATTTTAAACAGCAATTAGTCAAATAACTTTTAGAAATAATAGTGGTGCTTCTCCAAGATTCAAACTTGTGACTCTTGACAATCTATGTGTCTGTGCTTTGAGACATAAAGGCTCTATCTAAGAAAAGAAGTTTTAATTCATGTTATTTGATTGAAAATGGTTTTTGATAATCTCACTGGCGTGGCTGTGGCTTGTTAGCATCCAAACTGCCAAATTTCGGTTTCCAGTACCTACTACGCTTTTTAAAAGCCATTAAGACTACCATTTTAGTTCGCGCCTTTACTTTATATTAAGATTTAGGATTTAGGATTACTGTATAGAACAGACAGGAATAAAAAAGGGTTTGAAACAAGTCGCTAGTTTTTATCGTCGTATTTAAATTGAACAATTTTTTTTGATGTGCGAATGATAAACGCTGAAGAAAATTCATTTTCAAGGCTATCGTGTATAAATCTTACACAGTATCATTAATTAACTTCCGGTTATGTCACAGTTACATGCTCGTGTATAACCAACTTGTTATATAACGCGGTGTTTGTCAGTGACCTTATGAAACATCCTTCCATATTATAAAGCAAAGTCTTTAGCCGTGTCTTTCAGTTTTTTCGCGATTAAATGTCTGAACAGATTTCTCACACAAACAAACAGATACAATGGTTCAAAAGGAAGGTTTATGTATATAATTTGTTAAAGTTATGTCTAAAGTCATTGAAATAACGATCAATGTTCGAAGTGTCTGAAACAATTTAGCTGTGAGCGTTCATTCAAACCGCTGCATAATCTCTTGATTATATAAGAAAAAGTTGTTAGGCTTTATCTCTTTTATTGACTTACAATAAATATAAATTATAAGATTATAAAATAACAGACATAATGTCAATTATCATCGAATCTAATCACGTCACGATTTACGTATTAGTTACGTTTTAATAAAATATTGAAGTCCTGGACTTTAAACTGAACGTGACGAAAGACTGGACTTTGATAAATATGGACATTGCTACTTATACACATTGCTGCTTTGGACGAATAATAATTACAAAAACCATAATTTTTATAAATATACATAGCGAATACATAACAACAGGTTAGCACGTGAATGTGATTTTGCCTGATATAATCTTTTATGGTTTTTACACAGCATTGAACCGGAATACAAATATCTTTGTTTGATGGCACGTTGTTGATATTTGTTTAAAGAATTTCAGTTTGATTATGTTTGATAGATTGATTAATTGTCTCTCAGACGTATGTCTGAGAGGCAATCAGCATGCAATTTTATAACTACTGCAAGCACAATGGGATGATTTATGGTTAAAGAAAATACAGCTCATCATCATTTTCTTGTTCTTATCCCACTAAGTGGGGTCGGCACAGCATGTTTTCTTTCACCACTTCACTCTATCCGCTGTCATTTCTACATTCACACCTTACACTTTAATATACTCATTTCTAATCTTATCTAACTTTGTCACTCCATACATCCATCTCAACAATCGCATTTCCGCTGCATGCAATTTCCTTTTATTCACCCCTTCGTTGGCCCTTTATGGAAGATAGAGCCGGGGTAACGGAAATCGGAACAGACTCGATACACCTTCTGACAAACTGGACGGATCCCCGAAATCACAGAACAGGTATACTGTTTTGGTCCTATTGATCTTCAACCCTATGCTTTCCAGTTTTTCTAGTCTTCTCTGCATCCCATCCTCTCCAACAAACACAATATCATCGGCAAACAGCATGCAAAAGGGTGTTTCCTCTTGTATGTTTGATGTCAATGCATCCAATACCAGGAGGAACAAATAAGGTCTTAAAGCCTATCCCTGATGCAAGCCTACGCCCACATTGAATTTGTTAGTTTCGCCTGCAGCGGAGCGATCGTAATAAGACGCCGGTATTTCCCAGGCATTCTTTTTTCTTTCAAAGCCCACCACAAGACTTCACGGGGTACCCTATCAAATGCCTTCTCCAGATCAATGAATATCACATGCAAGTTCTTATGTACTCGTTTGTACTCTTCGCAAAGTCCAAAAACCAATATTCTTTTTCGTACCTAACATGCTGTAATGGTTTTGGCTTGATAGTTTTATGACTCTTTGGGACTGCTGTCGTTTGATAGTATTCGCTACCAATCGGAAGAGGGCGTGATATGGAGTGAGCCCACTTGAAACTCGCACAGTCAGAACTAGTACAACTCCAAATGTATTTGGAGGTGTACCACCTGGGAATATCCCTTAAACGATTTTTTCGTCATTACGGGGAGCTTAGGGCAGTCCTATTCTATGCCGGGACTGCACATATTATATAAATAATTGTTATTTCATTAAGCTATTATATTATCTAAATTTGTATAAACCTATACGAAGCTAAAAATATGCTGGATAATGTGAGTCAATTGTTGCGAGTTGATTAATAGCTATTGACTTTACAAATGTATTACTAGTGTTTTATCGCAATGTCCATTGAAAGATTGTTAACAAAGACTTATTAATTATTTAGTAACTCTAATTAATTAATTATCATGAATAATATAATAGACATTATAATTTGACTTAAAATTAATTTTGTTTCTTCTATTTTCACATAACTTTAACGATGATGTTCATTACTTAATATTTACGGGACTACGGGAATCGTTTATAATTATTATTAGGAAAATTTTTTTTCACCGATTTACAAATGTATTCACTAAATTTTATATTGTTATTCACAACGTTATAATGCTGCATGTATAATGTTATTAAGATATAAAAAATGAAATAATTTAATTGCAGTATTACTAGATATATAATAAGTATATTAATCATAACTGAAATTCCAAGCTTTGTATATTTCACATTCCATTCCAGTATTAGCTCTGAACGATAGATGGCAAAGGAAATCACATAAGTGTCAAATGCGTGTAACGCTCGTCAACGGTAAACAATTTAAATTCAAATATGCCGTTATAACACATAGTTTATAAATACATCTACTCTGTTTCCATTGTAGATATAATTTAAAATAAAATGTTAGTATAAATACACATTTAGCATTTACACTTTGACTTTACAGTTTATTATTATTTATTTTTTTGTTACGATTATAATGTTACTTTAAGTTCACAATCTTGTTTATAAATTGTAATATTATGTTGAATCATTTAACCACTGCTTTATATATTTATATAAAGCTTACTATACATTTTTATACTATCCACAAAGTTTATTATTTAGAAAGAATGAGTATAAATTATTTAGTTAAAATATTTTTATGGAGCTATTGTTTTTCGCGACAAAAGGTAAAACAACAGCTAATATCTGAAAAAAAATATCATGTACATTCAATCTCATCGGGCATTGGATTTACGCCATTCTTAAAGGCTATAAAAAAAGGTAAGTAGCAGCCCATTAACGTCCCACGGCACAGGCCTCCTCGCTCATATGAGAGAGGGCTTTTAGAGCATAGACCCACCACGCTGCTCCAATTGCGGATTGGCAGGCATAGTACACAAGTGCACTCTCTATTCCTTCACTCNATCTCATCGGGCATTGGATTTACGCCATTCTTAAAGGCTATATTTGTCTGAAAATCGTTAAAATGATCCTTTTGTTAACAGTCTACTCAAAACGCTACAAAACAATATAAAATGTAACATTATAAGGCACTGTCTGTTTTTCTACGGAATATATTATTTCTATCCACGAGTTATTTATACAATTTATTTAAAGTATATTATTGTCTAGTTCTGTTATTATGTTCGAAGATTTTGTTTTCTTTTTTATTCTTTCAGTTCTAGGATATATTAAAGAAGTGAAATATTCTACCATTTAAGGAAAAACGCCGCCTAGATTGAACTTCTTACTCATTATATAGAAAGAAAACTTTGCTTTCACCTTAGTAGTAACAGTAGATTTGATAAACTGTTAATATCTAGCGTCATTCAATACAAGTGTGTATTGGAAATTAGGTCTTTCAATAAAATGGTATTTTATTAACGACTAGTTCACCCAGGAAACTACGTAGCGTCTCGGGATCAATAAATAAAAAAAATTGCAAAATGATTGCAAAATGTTTCAACTTTAGTAAAAAAGTGGTCAAAACTTAACCGGAACAAAAAGAATTTGTAATGCAAAAATATTATAATTGCAAACAGATATTATTGGTTGTCAATGTCAAATGTTAAAAACAAATTAAAAAATGCAATAATATTCTTTTAATTAAATATTTCAGAACGAAGAGACGAACATCAAACGTTTGACATTCAAAACCAAAACAATTTAAAAAAAAAATTTAAATTTAATTTGATTTCTAAACGAAGGGACCAATAGCAACAGTTTGACAGATAATAATAGTTATTAAGGGTAAGCGAAATTTTTGTTTTTACTATATTCCAAGCATTTTTTTCATATATACTCTTTTTTTAAACCTTCCTTGGACTTCCGCAAATAATTTAATATCAAAATAATCCAAATCATTCCAGATGTTCTTAGCTTTTAAAGAGACTAACGAACAGTAATTGATTTACATATGTATACTAGCAGACCCAGCAAACGTTGTTTTGCCATATTATAACTATTATCGCTATTAAAAACTAAGGGTTGGTGATAGAAAAGTGAAAATTTAGGGTTGTATGTATTTTTTAATTCCACATCATAAAAAAAAATAGGGTTGGATCACCCTTAACATTTAGGGGGATGAATAATAGCTGTTGTTTTGATTTTCCACCCTAACCGATATGCACGATAAGAATCACGAAAATCGGTCGATCCGTTGCAGAGAAGTTCAACTTCTGACACTGTGACATGACAATTTTATATATCAGATATAGATTAAAAATTGCCTATATAAGGACAGTGTGAGCTAATAATAGGAATTGAATAATACAGCTCCTTTCACAGTAAAGCCCTTTCTAATAAAAATAATAATACATTGTCTGATATGACTTAGTATATCACAACCCCTCATGCCATAACAACAAGTTTAATTGCTTGCTTATCGTTAACATCGTATCAATACTATAAGCGAATGTAACTCTTAAGCTTTGCTAGTTAAAGGTTATTTTTCATTGCTATGTAGATTAAATGTAAAGTGTCTTATCTCTAAGCTTCTGATTTTGTAACAATATATTTTTCATCACCAAATATTCACATTTTCTTTTGTTGGCTTTGAATATAGTTATCTTTTCAAGGCTCTTAGACAACGTAGCTTCCGAAGCTTGCTAACCCTTAAAAATGAATGGGAATGACGTTTCATATCGGAAAATATTAAAAACATTATTACTCATTCCCTTACATTTTTAAGAGTTAGCAATCTCCTAAATGAGTACGAGTCCAGGATTGACTTGATTTTTTGAATTTATATGTTAGACATTATTTTCATAAACATGTTAGGTATAAAACATACACATGAAATGAGGCCGTGTCCATTTTAATAATCTTTGGTTTGTTGGATTCGTCTCCGTTCCGGATAGCACGATACTATTAAATTCAAAATTAAAATATCTTTATTCAAGTAGGCCTTTACAGCACTTTTGAATCGTCAAATATCGTTTTTCATATATTATTTAAATGAAGGTTTAATATTATTATATGAATACGATTATGTTATTTAAATACGTTAGAATTTTTGAATAATTGATTGAATACACTAAAGAACGACTGACAATGTCAAGTTACGGAGGATTTTTTAAAATAGTAGATAGATAAACATTTTATATAGTAACTAGCGGCCCGTCCCGGCTTCGCACGGGTAGACATAAATAGGTACAGATATTTAAGTTATAAGCATGATAATTAACGACCATGTATTGACAAATATTATGAAAAAAAGTGTTTCCTAATACTAAACCGAAGTAGCTCTAAAAAGAACTTTTTAAGTGAAGCATAAAAATGAGTTAAGAAAACTCGAACTGCTGCACTGCGTAAGAAGCCGACCGGCATGTATTTTTATTTTAATTTCATGATATCTTTTGAATGGAATATCCGATTTCAATAATTCAAAAAGTAATCATCAGGTATTGAGACAGTCTTGAATATTAGATTATTTTTCTGGATAAAAATTTATAAATGGTATGGATAACACGGTCTAACGTTGATCGGCATTTCTATCAATTTGTTAAATGTAAAAAAGTAGTTATAGTGACGTAACTACAATAGTTAGACATATGGTCTCGCGAAGTTTTTTGTAGATATTGATATGTTTTATAATATTGTCGAACATTTTTTGTCCTATCATTAATGCTCTTCACAGCGTATGCAATGAAAGACATTTTATGGCATATTTTTTTACACCTTCGGTTGGTTTTAATAGGAATTTCTAAAGATTTCTATAGTAATCTAGTACTATATATAGCATATGTTACTCAGTGATAATGTAGCTTTCTAATGAAAAAGAATTATTAAAATCGATCTAGTACTTTTTGAGTTTATTCGTTACATACAAAAATAGAAATCTTTCCTTGTTATAATATTATTTATATAGTAATGTATGGAAATGTATAGAATTACATAGTAAAGTAAAATTAAATAATAAAAACTTCCAATAAAGCTATATAAGACACATAAGTAAGTAAAGTCGGGACTATATTTCATTAATAATAACTTGCTCGATATCAATCATTATAATTTTTTACTAGTTTCATTCCAAAGTGCAGTTAGTTTAAAAATAACATGTTACAGAGCACCCCACGCTTTTAGGCCAGCGACATTAATTTCCTAGATAAGCGAATTTTTATAACTATCTTTAATATGTATAGATATTGTAACGATTGCTTAGAAATATTGTCAGCAGTAATTTTAATTGTTATGTTATGATTTTTTTGGATTGCTGCATTTTTATGCAGCTTTGACAAGTGTACGAAGTTTGAACCAAATCAAGTCGTTCAAAGTGGGGCAAAATCACGTTCAAAGATTCCGTTCCATACATACAGATGAAGCTATTAAAGCGTGTTAATAAAATTAATAACCTCCTCCTTTTTTACGGTCAAAAATGGGTGTGTACTTGATACCACACGACAGAAGTGAAAACTTAATCAATGCAAGGTGGCGTTACATTACCGAGGGTAACCGCTCAGTCTCATTTGATACCCAGAAAATGAAAGCCACGCCTAAGTATTCACCTTAAAAAGCTTATAATTCTAACTAATTAGTTTCGGGTAATAAAATGGAATATTTACCTAATATCCAGTTTATGAAATTAATGTATTACATAACGAATCTCACCAGTTACAACCAGATGAAAAAACTTCAATCGCAAACGTAAAAAAAATGTTGCAAGGTCTACATTTATCTCATTATCCGAATAAATTTCAACATTAACATGTCAAATACTTCAACATACATTAATAAATCCAGAAGGTCAACAAATTGATTAAATTATCTATAACAATGTAATAAAAATTTATTATAAAGGTGACTTTAGTAATTGATTACTTTTGATAAAATATAAAATAATAAATATACTCGTGTATATAACTTCTGTATGTAAGTAAACAAAACTAGCAGATTTTAAGGAGTAAAATAAACAACACTAAATTAATTTCTACGTTGTCTCAGATGAACTTCATAAAATCATAACGATGAAAGAAATCGTTAATAGTTTTACGTGATGTTTACAATTATTGGGAAAATAAACGTATTTCTTGAATTAATATATCAAAAAAAGTGTGTAAACATCAAGTCATCAGATAAAAAATGACTTTTATGTGGAGTGAATGAATAAAAGAGTATTAGATTGTACATAGAGAGAGTGTACTAATTGTAAGAATTGAAAAAAGTCCTATCCTTCACGCCGACCCCAAATCTAACATTTTTTAAAAGTAAGTCACAGGTTACGTTAACGAGTAAGCGAAACAATGTACTTATACACAATAGCCACCTAGCCAAGTTAACATTCTAAGTGCGATAACGCTACGTTGAACGACGAGAACACTACAAAATTATTACGTGATCACGTGACTTATCGATGTGAAACGTCGTTCCCTTACATTCTAAAGCGTTCTTCTTAGAATGCCATCTTGTCTGCAGGCCTAGGTGTGTGCAGCAAAGACATGGCGAATCGCTAAGTCGAGTGGGAAGAGAAGCTACGTGGCGACGCTTTGCCATGGCATGAGAAATAAAAAGCTATTTTTAAAAGAATTTAAATTACGACTTTTATTTGATATATCTGGGCGCAAGTGTAATTGAATATCCTTTTGACGTGATAACGTGTTATAAATCGATGGTTGTACGTTCCGCCCGAACCGAGTGTGCAAGCGATAGAGGGGTGCTATCGGCTATATAAAAAAAAATGTTGTTATAATAAACAATGGAGTTACCATTGTTTATTATAACAACAATTTTTTTTTATTTGTTTGGTATGGTACTCACGAGTAGACGTAAGGTCCAACTTCTTCCACGTGTAATTTCTTGTCTAAATGATCTCTGAAACGCTCCCAGTTGGTGTAGTTGAAGACGTGAACCTTCATCAGCGGATGTACCGTCGGCCGCCTCCACATTGAGAATGCAATAGAGTTATTCTTAAGGGCCATATTCTAGAAGTAGAGAGCAATTTAAGTCTTGACAGGTTAACGTTATGCATTTTGATATGGAAAATATTTTATTAAATTATCGAAAAAAAGATTTTGGCTGTTTTTATACGTTTTTTATACAGTTTCATTTAATCATAGACTTACTGTGTTACGCCTGTTGCTTCTACTATAGTTTCAAGATTTTTATCACACATTTATCACCTCATCTATTTTTGGTGTGTAGTAAGGAATTTAACTATCCGACAAGTCTTTATTTTATCTATATTAGTTTATGTAGTCTATTTATTATTATCACCACATTTATACTCATAACTCTTCTTCCTTAAGGTTGTCTGGATGAAATCGTTATATGCCCATTTTGTTTGTCATTTTATTGTTTAATTTCGATTTCACCAACATTTCCTAAAGCATCAGAAAGTCAAGGGACCCCTTAGCTATGAAATTTGACGGCCTCGCTGGCGCAGTGTGGCGAGTATTCGCTTTGCTGGCAGAGGTCCCGGGTTCGATCCCCCGTAGGACGAATTTAGGAAATTGTATTTTCTAATTTGTCTGAGTCTGGACTGGTGGGAGGCTTCGGCCGTGGCTAGTTACCACCCTACTAGCAAAACGAACCGCCAAACAAAAAGATTTGTGTTCCGGTACAATGCTGTGTAGAAACCGTAAGGGGTATATCGCCTCTTAACAGATTAGCGCGCTTCCATCTTAGATTGTATCATCACTTACCATCAGGTGAGATCACAGTCAAGCGCTAATCTGTCAGTAGTAAAAAAAAATGTTCCCCTTGATTGACTTCTAATGGTCAATGTTAAAGAGAAAAAATAGTTTTGGGAAGGTTGGAGAAATCGATTATTAGTGTGCTAATAATTCACTCTATTATTGATTTAAATTAAGCCTTTTTTATATTAATGTGTGTATAACTGTTATCTGGTGTAAAAGTAAAGTATAAAATAAATTAAAAAGAAATAACTTACGGATAATATGGTGTCATTGATGACGTTTGTGAAACAGAAGAATATCGTGCCGATAAGGCTTAGCACGAAAGTAGAAGAGAGCAACACCAAAGCTGCAACAAAGAGGCAACAATTACTTTGATTATTAGTGAAAAACCTAGTGAATTCTTGGGAAACTACTTTTAAACATCTATTTGTAAAGAGAAAGTTTATATGCTTGATTTTTCTTACCACTTCCTCATTGTGCTTTTAGGTGACAATATTATGACCAACCTTCATATCCTGGGAGTTGGTCAGGGGCATGTCAATCTATAGTTTAGTAGCGTGATGGGTCTTTGCTCTAAAACCCTAGATTATATGAGTGAGGGGGGTTGTACCCGTTAATAAGCTACTTGCTATATTTATTCGATAACATTAAATCTTTGTAAGGGTATTGTTAACTTACGATATACGTATAGTGAACTTTGTCTCTCTAAACTCAAGAAATTATTAGATTCCATTCAAACTTCTAAGATTATTTAGACATATATGTAACTGTTTGTCTGAATGACCATTATCGAAAATCTATTTTCCATTATCATTATCTGCGGCTAAAATAATGAATATTTGTCGTTTTAAACTAGTCTTTCTCAAAGTTAGCGATAACGTCCCCTAAGGAGCGTTCGAAACCTAGCATTAAGGGGCTCAGAAAAATGGGGGGCATTGATGTGGGTTAGGGGGGCGATGTATAATTTATAATTTCATTTACTTTATATAGTATTTTCAATTTCACTAAAATTAAAATTTCTTGTTAGATTAGTATAAAAACGAAAACTAATACATATTCATACATTTTCTTTAAATTTGATTAAAATATGTTATTAATATTACAATGTTAGGTTTTATTTGCTTTCACTGGTAAATATTTCTAGTTTAGAATGTAAGTTTAAACACCAGAACCAATTAATATAACTAGAATAATTAAAGTAATGAACTTGTGATTTTTAAGTTTTAGGGGTGTATAAATATGGGGGGCGCTGAAAAATAATTGATTATCAAAGGGTGCGCTAAAAGAAATGAGTTTGATAATCACTGTTTTAAACTGTAGATGAGTCTAAAGGAGGAGTTTTGGAAATTCAGTCAGTTTTGAGAGAAAACCCAAGGATCGAAGAAAAGGATCATATTCTTCCGAAATAAATTAAATTAATCGACCTTCATTCATTTATTCAAAGCAAAATAAAAATACATGAACAGATATAACCCTGAAGCAAGTGAAACCTGCAGTGCTTGTATTTATTTTCTGTTATACAAAAATCAAAGCGATAATAAATGTAATATTTCTTTTATAAGGTTATTAGATAAAGATAAAGTAAACATAAACATAACAAATGAGGGTTCCCACCTATATATTAAGAGTCGTAATGTTTTTAGGTATTTCTGTTAGATTCAACATTTATGTGGTATTTAATCAAATTTTGCCTATCAAGAATATGCTTTTATTGCTCATCATCATCATTCTTTATCATGTCATCCTGTTTGCGGGAAAATACTTTTAAAGTTTTCCTTATACGTATTTTGATGATTCTTTATGATAGCGATTAAGAATCGTGGAATTTATCCTTAAAAGTTATTGCTATTTTTTTATTTCTTTAGGGAAAATAGTGGAATCATCAACCATTATTTATTTATATTAATTTTAAACCATAAAATTTCAGTAATATGAATATAACTTTTAAATTGTTAATTAAAGGATTTGTATATAACTAAAAGTCCTGGATGCCCGAAATAGCGCTTCGTGATTTCTGAGCAAAAAAAAGAGGAATTCACTACTTTTTGTTTAAGAACTAAATAAAAAGTAACTGAACTGAGATAAATAAGAGACTAAGGACTGAATAGTGAGAGAAGCTTGATTACTACGTATTGTTGAATCGAGTAATTACGCTAAGTCCTTTAAAATATCTAAATACCATTTATCAAAATATTCTTTATTCAAGTAGGCTCAAAAAGCACATTTGTATCGTCAATAGTCTGTACGTTGGTAACAAGTCTACCACCGGTTCGGAAAGTTGATTCCGTTGAGAAGAAACCGGCAAGAAACTCAACGGTTACTCTTTTGAATACAGCTTTGCATGTTAAAATGTCAATGTTACAATTATGTTCAACAATATAATATGCCTTTTGTAATTTTGAACATATTTAATTAAACTATGTAGAGGCAAACCCAAAAGTGATTCGGGCATGTTATTAAAAATAAGTATGCTCAAACCGACAAATGATTTCTGAAACTTCTTCACCTTAAAATATGGCATTACATTAACATTCTTAAATTTCGGTAGGAACCAAATTCAGGGCAGTTAACATAATAACAGTTCACTGCGTATATATTTTTTTAAAACTTTTTGTATGTACAAAACCCTTTCTCTTTTGTATGTAATATTGTATTAACTTTATGGTATAAATACACTTTATACGTATAATTATACGAAATAAGCGTTATTATGTTTATATTATTTAAACTAAACAGTCAGCAAAGTTTTTGTAAGGTGTTATTTAAGCGTTTACTTGAAATGGGATAATCGTATTAAATGACATCAATAACATGACATGACAAATATATATTAGAAAACTTATAAATACATAAAAATAAACTTGTTATAAATTCTAGTAGGCTGCATAAAAGGGTAACTGTATACGTTTGTATAATAAACTCCCAGAAGACGTTCTAGAGATGTCAATTAATAAATTTAAAGTCTTTGTTAAAACAAAGTTGACAAAGTTGACGAATTGCTCTAATTTGAATTTAAAATTAATAAACTAAAATGATATTGTAATGATGATGGTAACAAAAAAAATACAAAATACGCGACTGAGTTTGTAGTGGTACTTGCGATTGCTCTTTAAGAAAGTTATAATATATATATATTTAATGAGGATTTGAGAAAATTAAAGGCTTGAAGGATGATTGTTTTTAATTTTATTCCGTAAATACTAAACAGATTAATAATATTTGGCCTGACGGTTGTCTAAAAATCGTTGGCAAAGTAGCAGAAATATTTTATTTTTGAAGCAAAGAACCATAAACCCAAGAGATTGGTATGGGAAAGGCTTAAAGGTTATTAGCCTTTTTAATTCATTATTTTAATTCATTATTGACAGTTCCAAAAATGGCAGAGATCATCCATAGACTGCAGTTAGTAATTGAGGGAAGTAACAGCATCCGGAATCTGGGATCCGGGATATCCAGAAGCCAAGATTAAGGTAGGAAGAGGTTGGCAAAACATCTAAGCTCTTTTAACAGGTAACTCATTAATTTTGGACTGGTTCTACAAATATATATGGTCAATTGTAGCCAAGATGAGTAAAGGCTGTTCAAACATGCTAGTCCTAAACCGGTAACCCATTACCAATTGCACTGGTTCTAGAAATGTCTATGGACGATGTTAGCCAAATTTAGGTGGGTAAAGACTGGCAAAACATTAATTAGTAGTTAGTGGTTGTGTTGGTATCACAAATGTCTATGCACGAGGGGATTTGTTGATTTGGTGTACCATTTATTTCTTATGTCCGTTTATTTCTATAAAAAAAGTCCAATGGTTGTGAAAAACCCGTGGGTAACGGTAAGCGCATAATTTCGGATGAACAATATGACAAATTACCAGTTTGTTTCTATAAAAAGATGCCATGTTATACTTTTTCTTAAATTTTTTCCTTAAGGATAATTTATAAGTTTGTTTGTCAAAAAATTTTTAAATGTCACTAACCTTATAATGTGCGTGAAGAATAATTTAAAGTAAAGTTCTTAGAGTTAACTCGTTTATGTTCACTTTTTAAAACCCATTTGTGTTTTAAATGGACATAATTTATTCATAATTTTAAGACGACTAAGCAATCATTGACGCACTTCCAATTCGTATCGGTTTTCCCTAAGAAAGTATTTTATCCCCGACTCTCTTTCTTATATACATAAATCAGCTATGTAGTTTACAAATACCAAATGGAAGGATAATGAGTTTCGCAGATGACACAGTTCTAATAATCTGGGGATAGAGCTGGGAGGATACCTTCACTAAAGCACAAATAGAATTTCAAAATGGTCTGAGTTCTATTTAGTTTGAGTTATTTGGACAGCCACACATAACACAAAATATATCGTTTTCGTTAAATAACAAATCACAACCGAAATGAATTACGAAGTTCAAACAGTTAGGCAAATATTTATATACAAAATAATAATAATATATAATACACAATGTGACGATGTAAAAAGTAATACTGGCAAAAGGCGAACCTACAGAGTTTTGATATTCACAAATTTAAGCGAACTTTCACAAATAAATACCCATGAGCAAACTCTATAATAATACAAATAAAATTTTAAATATATACATATTAAAAAAGCAAAAATATGCATTAAGTACAACAGAAAACCTATTAAAAATGGATCAATAAAAATATACAAAATCTATAAGAAAACATTAAAATAAACTACACAAAACACGCACCAACATATACACACACACATAAATATTAACACAAATAACACATGAATATGTAAATCCAAAATGTATAATAAAGAGCGTAAAAGATGGAAATTGTGTAGTTTTTTTTTTCAATAAAAACAACATTATGTAATACGCTGCAAATTTTGCATTAAGTTTAATGATTCTTTCTCCTATATTTATGATGTATAACTACCACGATAATAACGAATGTTACACACCAAGAAAGGGCCTGGTGACCTGAAATACCGAATTAATCTAGTTCAGCAACCAGTCCCAACATTATAAAATGTCCCAACAATATATATTGTCCCAAAAATAGAATATAGTCCCAACAATAGAAATAAATAATTCGTTTTATACAGCAAAGCTTTTAAAAATGTAGCTGAGTATTTTATATTTTGTTTAATTGGTAATAAATGCAAAGAAGTGTAGTAGAAACATTTGCTAACAAAAAGTGATTAATATATAATATTATAAAGAGGAAACATTTGTGTTTCTGTACGTATGTATACATGTTTGTAACATTTTCACCATTAGAAAGTTGCATTATCATTGAGTGACATAGGCTATATTACTTTCTTTAAAAAAATGGGATTCTTAATAAACTATTGATGATAGAACAAAAAAATGTTCTACAATATTATAGAACGTATTGATATCTACAAAAAAAGGGATACCATATGTCCAACTATTGTAGTCATACCAGTATAACTACTTTTGGCATTTTAAAAGTCAATAACTACTAATTCATACTTCTGTATTATCCATATCCAATTAAATATATTTTATAAAAGACCCGCTTCAAAACCTGTAAAATACTTTTTAAATTATTAAAATAGGGCATTCCTTTCAAAGGATATATAGAATTTAAAAATATCAATCTAAGAAAATAAGTTCGACTTGGTAGACTGTCACGAGATCGGTATCTTCGTGAAACCTTTAATCAAATCAAATCAAACAAAAATATCTTTATTCAAGTAAAGTAAATATGCCTGATATTATAGCACTTTTGAATCGTCAAATAATATTTTTTTTCTTTTCTTTTCCACACTCTAATTCAAATGTACGTCTGATGATGATACTCCAGAACGACTTAAAATCTAAAGTTACGAGGGTTCCTTCGCGCCCTGATCCGAGAAGAGCCCACAACAAACTCAGTCGGGTGTTTTTTTTTAGTCATTGCTTGTATAATATATGTCTCAAATAAAAATAAAAGTAGTTAAACACTAGGGAAAAGACAAATGAAAACAAATTAGTAAGCATACGTTTAAAGGATTTAAAAAGAAAAAGAAAATAATATAAAAAGAATACTATAAGTGCAATAAGAGAAAGCCCAATATTTCCAAGAAATAAAAGTAATTTAATTTTTTATATAAATGCAAAAATAACTCATGCATATAATTATTTATACATATAAAAAATAAATGGTATCACGGACTTTTTTATACATATTAATTCGTTCTATAATAGAACGTTTTTTGTTTTATCATCAATAATTTCCACACGTACGCGATAACAGATTTTTGTGACCAATTTTTTTACATCTTGCGTTACATTAATGCATTTTTCTTAATGATTTCTTTTTTTTTTTTTTGAGAAAGTAATATAGACTATTTCGCGCATTGAAAATGCGGCTTTCTAATGGTGAAAAAACTTTTGGAAACTGTCCAGTAGTTTTAGTGCCAAAACGTTACAAACATACAAAACTCTGTACATAAAATGTTTCCTCTTTTTTTTTTTAATAAATACTAATAATTAAATATATAATAGACATTGAACCATTTCAGTGTATGATGGGCATCTTCACATATAGCATTTTTATTTCTATACAATTAAGTATCCACTACATCCTGATCAACGCTGCACGGTAGAAAGAAATCCACAGCCTCAAAAATCCCATTGGAGTCCAGGACCAGCCTGTCTTCTCCTATTTCCAGCTAACAAATACTGTATTTGTTAGCTGAATGCATAGTTCCGCCTGTAGGTGGTTCCCTTCTTAGTCTATATGCAAATTCCTTCTTAGAAGGTGTCACTTCACTAATCTTTGTCTGTTTCTGTATCTCTTCAATAAACGGCTTCTCTTTCTCATTGTACTGCTTAATATCCCTTTATCAAATTAGGTTAGATAACTACGATATTGATATTTATATTATATATTATCGTTTCTTCTCTTTCATCTTTCTTTTTTTAGGCTTACTATCATTCGAAATGATTAAAAATGAAGTGAATGAACTTTGACACAATATGTACAGAGAAACGTAGCTGAATGTAGAAGTAGTCCTATAATTATGTAATTGTACATGAGTACAATTGTATAATTAAGGTTTTGTGTTATTTATTTACCTTACCAACGCAATCGGTGCATTTCAACTCGATCTTTAATTAAACATAATTAAAGACGAATGAATTGCTAGCATTTATGACATTGTAGCATTCTTGTAGATTATTAAGAATGATTAACCTTATATAAAACAATATCCTTTGCTGCGACTGTTTGTCTATTCGTAATAAACTCATAAATTACAGGACATATTTATATGATTTTCACCAACTGATATATATAATGATTTTCAACGATAGATCAGTTATGTAATTTGTCAAAGTTTTACGTAAAGTGGTTATGAATGTTGCAAATACGTCTAAATAAAACAATGTATGAATGAATTATTCCTCTTTTATAAATCTACAAAAACTTCGACTTACATTTATCTCTTAAAGATAACTCAAAATGCCCATTAAGAAGTTATACAGTTTGCTTACATTATTAATTATATTTTTGACATAATTTATTGCTACGTATACTTTAGAAGACATGGCAGTAAGGCTTTTTTAATATCAGACATTCTAGCGCTTGATTATGATCACACCGGATGGTAAGTGATGATACAGTCTAAGATCGAAGCACGTTAATCTGGTATGAAACAATTTACCTTGTATTGTTTCTATACAGCAACGTACAGGATCACAAATCTCTTTGCTTGGCGGTTCGTCTGTGCTAGTAGGGTGCTTACTAGCCACGTCCAAAGCCTCACAGTCCAGACACAGGAAAATTAGAAAAATGTAATTTCCTAAATTCGATCGAACGGGGATCGAACCTGGGACCTCTGCTAGCAAAGCGAGTACTCGCACCACTACGCCAGCGAGACAGTCTATTAATTTATGAATTTTTAAAATAGAGGATGTGATACCAAGCTGATGCGATCTTATAACAGACATAATATGTAGGGAAATACTTTTTTTTTGGTGGGAAATGCATTTGCGCACCCCTGCCACAAGGGCAGGGAGGCAGGGAGTGTGGGACTCACCGGCAAGGCCAGAATACCCACTAAAACCCAGCGACACCCTCCTCACCCTAAATTGGGAGTGTCAGAGGCTCCAATGCGCATTCTGTCTGACACTCCCGGATGAATCGACTGAGGATGTTCAAGGAGAAGACAAAAGGCATTGGTAAAGACGCCTCTTACCAACCAGCCTCCTCCTCCTTAGGGAAGCAGTATCTGGTGCAATTCTCGCACTCGCTCCATTGCCTCCTTCAAAGAAATGACGGCCTGGCAGAAAGAGGCAATTGCATTCCATCTTATCTCACTGTCAAGCATGGCGCCCACTATACTTGGCAATAAGAGATTTGCTCCGATGAGTGGTCCCCAAGCCGGACATTCTGCCACAGGATGGGCCGCCGTATCGACAGGCGCACTACGCTGATGGCAGGTAGAGGACTCTTCTGATGAAAGTACTTTCCGAAACATCCGTGTCCGGTCTTGTCCGGTCTACTTGCACCAGCCTAAAGGTAAGCGATCCGTGTCGCCTAGCTAGCCATTTTTAGAGGCGAGGACGAATCGCCTCCACCGTGACCACACCCGCACTTGGAGACTCGAGATGCTCCTTCCATGCTTCAATCAAGACCCTGTCGGCAAGGGCCCTGACTCTTTGAATCCCGCCAATTTCGAGACGGTCACCTCCAGACCTTACGGCAACCCTGCACTGGTTAGTTGCCGCCAGTGCTTCCGCCTGCTATTCCCACGGGGGCTCACCCGGCAAGAGTGTCGCTGCCGTCCAAGACACGATACGGTACGCTCGTATCCCCCTGACCGCTATTATGCTTTGCGCTCTCCGTAAAAGGGATTTATTTTGAACGGTCAGAGAGTTTACCCATACAAGGGAAATACCTTTGCTATCCGATGAAAGCTGGGGCAGTTTGCTAGTTATAAAGTTCAAATCCAATTATCAAATCATCATTACTTGTTATTAAACACGATTGCATTAACTATAACAATGGGAGTAAAAATAAGTGTCTATTACTAATTGGTTCTATAAAAAAACAATGCATCACCTGTGTGTTTTATAATAAAAAATTCTAGAAATCTTGGGATCGTGTTTCCTCTCTTGCAACATCTCTCATTAGTTAATATATGTTTAAGTAAGTAAGTAGCAGCACATTAATGTCCCTCTGCTTGGCACAGGCCTCCTAACTCATCTGAGGGTTTTTTTTAAGAGCAAAGACTGCGGATTGGCAGGCATAGTACACAAGTGCACTCTCTATTCCTTCCCTTTCATAGACCGATGTGACGGGAATCCGACACGACCGGAGAGAGATCAGGCGCAGGACCGACGGCTTAACGTGCTCTCCGAGGCACGGGAGTGGATCACACCGCCAACTTCACAACTTTGGGCAAATATTGAGAAAATCTTAATTGAAAACTCAATATTGATTTTTGAATTGGCCTGACTCCGAACTCAGGTCTGTAGCCGAACTTGTTAACCAGTAGACCAATGAGGCAGTCAGTATATGTTTATAGTTATGAAAACATAACGGTTCATCTTCTTTTACTTTACTTTACTTGAAGATAAATATGCGCGCCAAAATTAGTCTAACTTCAACCGGCTGAATTTGTTATTTGCTCTTGTCAGGACAGGCGGCAAGGAATCCTTGTATCTTTAGATACTAAGTCGTCCTTTGGTATCATCATCAGTCGTACATTGAAATAATATATGGGGGAAAAATTGTATTTCACAATTGAAAACTTCTGTAAAAGCCGACTTAAATAAAGAATTTTTGAATTTGAATACGTTCACCTCCTAGATTTCGTCTATCACTCTACCAAAAGTTTAAGAAACCCTATCAAACAGAAAAATATACTTTGACAATTAAAATCAAATTTTAGAAGTACGTTCTGACATGATAGAAAACTACTGACTTCAAGTGGTCTAGCCCATTCTTAAAATGTCTTTAAATCTTAATAAGGCTTATAGCATTCAGTATAAAGTGCGAATTTGATATTTCAAATAGACATATCAACTAAATTGATTTTTTATGTATAAATTAATATATGTAAAACACAAATATTGTTTCTAATTATAACTATTATACACTTTGACATCCAACTGACGTGCCTCAAAATAGCATCATTAGAAAAGCAATAAATCGTAGATTGTTTTAATTAACCACAAGGTTTCTAAAATATTTCGCCAAATTTACTTGAAATTTATCGTATCTTTTCAAGAAGTAGACGCTTTATCAGGTCCGTTAGCACAATGGTTGTGTACTCCCCAAGTTGTTTGTTTCCCTATTAGCAACGCGGTGCCATCAAGCAAGAAAATGTATCTTTCAGAATCATGTACTTTTTGGGAGCGTGGGACTCGGGAGAAGATCTCGTTATACCCACTATAAGGCAGCAGAAGATTCTACATCCATTATTGGGGCATGCAAAGACCACTAGCGCATTCCTTTCCGCTGGAACTCAGGACTTGCGCAAACATAAGTTGGGAATGGAATAATGGCTCGTGGGTCTACTTCAGTGACACGGCGTAATACAGACGAAAGCCTATTTTATCCTACTACTCTCTCTGGAAAGCATAGCGCCTACAATGCTCTTCAGCGACGGTTCTGCGCGGATTAGTCTCCCACCGGTCATGGCAGACCGATGGTGGCAGCAGGTCAATAACCAATAGACATTATAAATATTACGTAAATTGAAAACCAAATAACCATATCTGTTGTATTCTAATCCGTGAAAAGGAATTTAAAGCAGACTGCCCCAGACTTCCACCAGTCCAGGTACGCTAATTGGAGAATATAAGTTCTTTAATTCCTACCGTAGGTGGAGTACGGGAAAATTACTAAACACCAACATCATGCCACCCGTTGATATCATACGGGATTATGTCTACCTCGGATCCAAGATTTGCATTATTGGTAGCTGTGTGCCGCAGAGAAAGAGACACATTGCAATGGCCATAAGTGCTATGATACGCCTAAACAAGATCTGGAAGAATCGATGTATTTCACACACTCCAAAAAGTCGCATTGTACGTCCCCTTATTTTCTCTGTCTTTATGTAAGGAGTTGAAACATGGACCATAAAGGCAAAGAATAGATGCGTTCCAGGTGTGGTGTTCGAGGCGCATGTTACGAATTCCTTGGACAGCCAAGCGCACATACGTATCTATTCTGACGCAACTCAGAATTAAGGTTAGGCTCTCATCTTTATGTTATCTCCGAATTTTGGCTTTTTCGGACACATCATTCGGGGTGACGAATGTTTGGAAAAACTGATAATCACGGGTAAGACAGACGGAAAAGGATCTCGACACCATCCACCGACACAATGGACTGACCAGCTGAGCAAAACCAAGCAAACCCTGTTCTATAAGCTAGCGGAGATGGCCACAAACGGAAGCAGTTGGAAAGCATGGCCTCGTTTGCAATTAGGATCTTACCAGGACCACGTTCTTCAGGCATGGAGCGATTATAAAGAGAGAGAGATTTATTCATTTTAAGGAGCGCAAACACAAACTCTCGAGAGTTTTTCCGTGCACCCTGTAGTTGGCAATAGGTTTTAAGAAATTACAACATACCAATATGCAATTTTAACGTAAACGTTCGTTAACGATGTTTCCATATGCAGATATCCAAAAAAGGAATAAAAACTAATCAAATAGAAGGTACAAGTACACACCTTTTGTAGACGTTCCAATAGATCGGTATAAATATACCGTACAAAGTAGTTTACAACGCGATTAAACATATCCCACTAAGAAGTGGTAATTTATACTCTGTATTTGTTTGTATATAGTATTGTTTTAGTTTATAATGATTATTCTTATTAGTTATGACATCCACAATTGATATAGGAAGCTAATTTATTAGAAAGGAAATAATGCATAGATGGTTTTAGGGTACGATCATTCACTCATTAACCACAAGATTTCTAAAACTTTTCGATCAATTCACTTGAAATTGGCACAGTGGGTTTAGTGTTTATCTATCGTGGTAAATCTCAATAATAAGTCACTGATCCATTCCTTATGTTAGTGATGATATAGTCTAATTAGATAACACACTAACCTAGTAAGAGGTAATTTACCCAACAGTATGTAAATGACATCGTAATGTAAGGCAAATTTAACAGCCTCGCTGGTGCAATGCTGTGAGTACTCGTATCACAGAACAAATTTAAGAAATATACTTTCTAATTTGTTAAGAGTTTGCCCTGGTGGAAGGCTTGACAGTTTAGACATTGAAAGAGGAAAATAGAAGCACGATTATTGGTTAAAATATGATTAATCGTACTAATGTTATAAACGCGAAAATAATTCGGTCTGTCGCGGTTTTACGCCAAAACTACTGAACCAATATAAATGAAATTTGGTACACAGATAGTCTAAAGTCTCAGAAAAGATATAGGCTCTAATTTAACGTAAATAACTTAGACGCTCACTAAGAAGAGAAAGAATTTTCCCATATTCCCATGGGATACGGATGTATAAGCGAAAAACGAGCACTTGCTATGTAATCTCCGTAAATGATTACGTAGCCTTACTAAGAACGTGTTTCCCCATATTCCAACGGGATCTGGTAATAAGCGAAACTTACTAAGATGCTTCCTTTACCCTTTGAGTTGATATACGTCATACATGTTCCTTTCGCGACGTAAACTTGCAATAACAACGGGATAACTGAATCAAGAACTAAGCAGGTAACACCGCGGGGTACAGCTAGTACTTTATGGTTAATACATCATACTGGAATGCAATGTTCTTGCTTAGAGGCAGTTCTTTCCTGATAGGGTGTTAACACTGGTAAAAGAATCCAGAACTTGTGCTAGAGAAGCGATTACTCTTATTACTGAGTCTTCGAGGTCATCAAAGTATGGTGTAAGACCATGATTAAACAAACATGTAGAAAAAGGCATGTCTTCAAACAGTATTAAAGATTAACTTCTTGATAGGAATTGCGTTAAAAATTTGAAGATGTTTAATTAAACACGACAAAGATTTCAAAGACAAAAACAGTTAAAGGTCAACGTAAATCGTAGATAAACAATACTAAAATAACACCGATCTGTTTAAATAGTACAATAATACTCACAGCAATAATATTTCTTTGCTGACTGCTTTCCCCAGCATAAAGCAGACCACTTTTTCTTCATCCCAGAACAAGCAAATTGAGCTCTACCACAACCGGCACAGCCTTGCAAATTGGCCAAAATAGTGTCTTCTCGTATTAACATTTTAGGCCCATTGCTTGGGGTTATGACAATGGCTTTTACCTTATCTTTCGGTAGCATTAGTGACGAGGAGGTCACTTTATCTAAACTTTGATGATCCATTTTTGAGAGCACTATAACATAATTTTGATAACCAGCTGTGGTCCGTCCAACGCGGCGGTTTGCTACAGACTAAACTGTTTGTTGCCCTTAGGTCAATAAGTTATCAGATACTTTTTTACTCATTTATCAGTCATGTTTTACCGGTATGATGTTGGGATTTTTATACATAAACTTACTTATACTCGTGGTTTTACCCGGGTAGATTTTAATCACCTGAGTATATACGGATAAATTTCATCCGCACACCTTGGATGCCTGGCCCTCAGCCACAGGACGTTTTCGTCGATCATTCTTTCCCCGCACATGCATAATGTGGAACTAATTTCCATCAAAGATGTTTCTACTTGGCTACGATTTACAGGAATTCAAGAGGCGAATAAACTCCTATTTGTTAGGTCGGCATCGGTGGTTCCTTTGGTGCTGCAGGTTTCCATGAGCGGCGGTAATCACTTAACATCAGGTGACCCGCTAGCTCGTTTGCCTGCCAAGGCTATAAAAAAGTACTTTACAATTATGTAAGACACGTGGATTTTCGTTCAGAGAAGTCACTGGTTCCAATTCTAGGCAAATAACATTAATTGTAAGAAAATCTGCATTGCTTCGGAGCAATTCAGATATATGTGTAGGCTACCAAGACGCAGTAGAGCAGCACGGTGGGTCTATGCTGAAAAAACCTTCTCTCCTCAGAGTGTGGGCGTCAGTGGGATGTGAATAGCTTCCTTCTTATCTTACCTTACTAGTTTGCAACTTGGCAGTTAACAAACCCTAATGCAATTCGAAAACTTAAAAAGCCTAGCAAAATTAAGTCAGTTTTGGTTATGTTGCTACTTACCATAGTGTGAAATTGCACTAAATGTATAATAAATACTATAAAAACATACTTAAGTATTGCAGAATTGTTTATTAATATTTATAATTATGTTAACCGCAAATTATGTACGAGATTTGCATTTATTTAATAAGCAACGACAAAAAAATTGTGTGTGACAATAAAGGAAGAGGCTGTTTACTCAACTGTTTAAAAGTGTGTCATGTACGTTGTTAGTATGTGGTTTTATTTATTCCACAATAACCTTTAAACGATTACAAAGATTAGGATTAATGGGGTATCGTTATAATATACACATATATATTCATAACCGTATGTAAAAGTAAGTCCTCCATTGCGTACAAATAAACGAATATTTTAGGCAATAATTTAACACACTGGAAAGTAAATTCGACAAAATAGGCAGGTATAATACATGATTTAAAAAAATCTAATATAGTTTGAAATTCTCTCCGAAATAGTATTTTTATTAATTTTTTTATTTATTTATTTATCTTTATTAAAAGGCACTTGTCCCAGTTTACAGTTTAGTAACATAAAGCAAAACTTAAATTAAAATTAATAATAATAATAAATAAATTTTAAATTAGAATACAATTTAAATTAAATCTAATCATAATAAAAATAGTACATAAATCTATATTATATAAGGCTTCCTCGTCATTTTCGTATTTGTACAAAGTTATAATATGTTATTTACTTTTTATTTTTGTCGTGATGAACTGCAAGCCAATACTTAAGAATGGAATTCTTCGGGCACTCCGAACTCATCTTGAGGATAGCATTCTGAGAGTCACGAATGCGACTCCAAAATGATGCGATTTGAGATCTTATAATCGCGAAGTAGTCCGGAACTTTGGCGTCGGCAAACATACCCGATAGATACATATGTAGATTATCAAAATTTTGGTTTGCAATCACAGAAACCGTACAATCTCCTACGTGCCTTCTCCAATTAACGTGATACTGGCGCAATTGTGTGTGCTTTAAGATTTTGAATGGAGCTGATTCACATTTTTTTTTGTTTTTAATAAACCCTATAATAAAAAGTCTGGTGCTGTTAAGTGCGGAGATCTGGCTGGCCATGTTTAATCGCCAAGAAAATTTCGAATTATGTTTTGGTACCGTTTGGAAATAATAGAAACTTAAACGCCTTGATCTTTTTAAAAAAATGATGTTTCCAGTGTAAATACCACACCATTCACCATATATTATTTTGTTTTTTTTTTATAGTCAACATTTTACCTTTTTTAATATTTTATAATTATATAATACCTTAATTATTTTATTATATTACTTGTTAGATATATTGTGATATTGAAAATTATCAAAGTGATATTCTTATCAAAATTATGACTTTCAGACTCGACTATAGAAAACAGATTATAAACTATTTATATCTAATGATAGTATGTATGTATGTTTATTATTTTCGAATCTGTGGTCTTGCCTTTTATTGAGTGAACGAATGATGGATGTATTTGTTTTGACAAGCAACAAAAACTATGGCGTTAACACTTCAAAGCTTATCAAAAATTCTTATACGTGCGTCTTCTACTTCTACGTGACACTGGCGAAGTAAATTGTGCCAGTCTGGCACAGGCAAAAGCCATAACTGTAAAAAATATTAATAATAATAAAATTTCAAAGATACTAACTGTTGCTTATATATTATTTCGCATTTTTTATGCGATCAAGCGTGTATTTCAATAAGACATTAAATAGTTGCGCTGAAAGTTGTGCTATCCAATAATATTGATTGATAATTTAAAAGTTGCGAGATAAAGTTTATGCAGATCATTTTTTGAAAAGATATTTATCTTGTTACGGCTAAGAAGTATAACTTCTAACACACACTTTTTACATACAAATTAATGAAATAAAAGTTGACAGTTTCTTAATATTAGTGGATGCAATATTTCATTAAACGTAAACACCAAATAAACTTTTTATGTAAACCAAACCTACCTATCTTTTCTTTGAAAAGCGGGACTTTTGCCCCACCCTGTACAATATAATATGTCTGACATATATTTTTAAATACACTGCTGTACAATTTATCTCGTAAATTCATTCGACCCTATAACATGCCCTTAAAACGCTCGTAAACATGTCTGCAGATACGAAAGATAATTAGTTTTATTTATAAATAGTCAATAGACGACAGATAAACTGTGTAGTAATTTTTTTTAAGCGTCTATCATCTCTTAACCGTACGTAGAAGCTTTATCTAATATCCGTTTTGTATACGTGATAATGACATATCGTTAGTCGCCGTCATTATTTTTAATTTGTATTTCTTTTCTGCATAGCGTGTTTTGCATTTTACTGGTTTTTCCTTGAAACTAAGTACTGCCTGTGACTTTATATGTTTAGATGATCCATATAATTGGCCCAAATTGCTAAAAGGTATAAGCTTTTTATAGTGATTTGAGTATTTTGTGGCCTTGATCCCATTAGTCGATTCATTTGCACATAAACCAGGTTCAGTTCGTTGTCGCTTCAACCGATGGACGTCCACTGCTGGACATAGATCTCACGTAATGACGTCCACCTGGCTCCAGCGGCTACCGGCGNGGGGGGCGTCTGCCTACACTGCGCCGTGCAGGTTCGCCACTCCAGCACCTTCGGCCCCCAACGTCTATCGGTCCTTCGGACTATATGCCCCGTAGAGAAACTCCGAGCATAGCCCTCTTCATCGTACGCTGAGTGACTCTAAGCTTCCGCATGAGGCCCATAGTCAGCGACCACGTTTCAGAACCGTATGTCATAACTGGCAACACGCACTGTTCGAAGGCTTTGGTCTTCAGGCACTGAGGGTTATCGGACGAAAATATCTGGCGTAGTTTCCCGAACGCAGCCCAACCGAGTTGGATTCGGCACACTGAAGACATCCTGGGTCAGATTGTATTTTTGAAGTGATACTTCTTTAGACTGATGATGGTAAAATTTTTACGGATGATACACGTGATTAACGCCACGAAGTTTTTTATTTCGTTTGAAGGTCAGGTAGTTTTATTATTTACAAATTTGCCACTCATCATTTAATAATTTTATATACTTTTTATCATAAAATAAAATATTTTAAATTCACTATTCTAAATTTTAAATGCAAAAAGGACATTTAATTAATAATTTCTAATATTGACAAAAATCTCGTGGCATTTTTATTTACATTTCGTCATTTGAGTTTTCAATAAATTGTTTGTATTACTTTTCGACACTTATAATATTTTAATGACCGTTAAAGTCATTAAATTCCTAATATATCTTCGTTTTCCACTCCCTCTAAATCTCGGAAAACTAAAGTTTTAAATTTGTATAAATATAAACAAGACTTAAAAATTTGTTTGCCAAAGAAGTTTCACTTCTGATATGTTTACTTTATTTAAAAATATGCCATCAAACAGGAAAAGAAATTGCGTTCTTATACGAAGCTTTCAGAAACCATTAAGAGTTATCTCTTTACCCTTATCATTTATCATACAAATGTCTTTGCCTTTTCCAAATAAACGAGTTACTATCTTAGACTGTATCATCGCTTTATGAAACAAAAGAGTATGCTTTAGAGCACAAGACTGTAGTAAAACGTAATTTTCTCTGTTTCTATCTAATAAATACTAACTCATATCTCTCTCACAACTTTCATTCGCTTCACCCGATCACACTTTTTGTAACGTTTCTTGTAACTCTCGTCAAGAATTCACCAGCTAGCTAGCTACTTCTTGTTGCACCTAAAATAATTCTCGCTGTATGTTTCTTGTAACACATGAAGTGTTAGTAATAAAAATCTGGTTGAATCTAGACTTTAACTGACAGGAAGCTACAATTTATATGCACTGATTCAATTGGCTTAGGGCTATCAAATATATTTTCTTTAACAATCCTTAGTAACTTTAATATATTACATAAAAAATCTTTATTCTTCCTTTCAATTTTAATAAGATTCTTTACTATATCTTAAATAAATACAAATATATCGATTGTATTAAGATTCAACTGTAAAATCCTAATTTTGCAAGGGAGTGTTTCGACGATAAATTATTTATTGTAATAATTATAAATTATTGATTTATGCATCACGTTTTATTAACTAAATGATTTTAAACCATTATGTATGTAATCAAATGGAATGAGCCATAGAAAATACAAAAATGTTTAAAATGCAAGTTCACCGTTTATACATAGGAGTATGTATATAAATACTTTTCACTAAATACCTACGAAAGTATATAATAATTCAATATATAAAATTTCTATCTGTTTGTTTCTTCTGGCTTATCTCAGAAACAGTTTGGCCTATTTTAACATGACTTTCACTGGAAGATAGCCAGTATAAGAAGGAATAACTTAGGCTACTTTTATTTAGAAAGGATATTCGATTTTATACAGATAATACTGCGAGGAAAGGCTACTAAAGTAAGTAGCAGTCCATTAACGTCCCACAGCTGGGCACAGGCCTCCTCACTCACATGAGAGAGGGATTTTAGAGCATAGACCTACCATGCTGCTCCACTGCGCGTTGGTAGGCATAGTACACAAGTGCACTCTCTATTCCTTCACTCTCATAGTCCGATGTGACTGAAATCGGACACGACCAGAGAGAGATCAGGCGCAGGACTGACGGCTTAACGTGCTCTCCGAGGCACGAGGTGGAGTACACCGTCAACTTCCCAAGTTCGGGATAATATTGAGAAAATCTTAATAGAAAACTCAATATCGATTTTGAATTGGCACGACCCGGGACTCGAATCCAGCACCTCATGTCTGTAGTCGAACACGCTAACCACTAGACCAATGAGGCAGTTTAAAGGCTAGTAAATTATATAAATACACCAAAATACTCTAAATCTACTGTGGCGGGAATCAAATCTAGAACCTCCACTTGCACCACTGTCCCAGCAAGGCCATCAATAGGAAAAGTAAAGTCGTTGGCATGAACTAGCATTGTTATATTGTAATTTTCAACCCTACATTCAGTTAGCATGACATCGTGGGATCATCGACCGTTCTTAAATACAGTGACATACCTAAGGCCGTACGACTTGACCCTTTTGTTGTATTTGAAGTGTTGTAATGATTGAGAACTGTATCTATTATATATGTAACTCACATTTAAATGGTATAGAAAGTAGGCTAATCAATGCGGTTATGATTAATCGATAACTTTAGGTAATTAATTTGGACATAAATGAGACCAACACTAATGTTAAAAACGGCGAAATTAACGTACTGACCAAAATGGATGAGAAATTCAATAACATCCATTACAAGGTACAGATTCTAGAGACAACTATCAACTCGCAGGAACAAGGAATAGATTACCTTGAAAAGCAAGTCAGAGAAAGAAACATATTATTCGGTATTGAAGAAAAAGAAAAAGATTTGAGTAACAAAGTTCTACGCATATTAAACGAAAAAATAAAAGTCGACTGTAGTCAATTTGAAATTCAGTCAATAAAAAGAATAGGAAGAAGAAGCGAAAAAGCGAGATCGACGGTTATTACATTTTCGACCGTAAGGAGAAAAAAAAACACTATTAAAGAATGGTCACACTATTAAAGAATTTCAATCTAAATTTCACTATTATTAAATTTTATATAAAAGGTAAGGTAAATAAAAGCCTATGAACCTCCTTCTGCTGAACAAGGGTATACCTCACTCACCCATCACGAATTATGTTACAGATTATTTTTCTAAAATCTGGAGTGGATTTGTAACACCACGTAATTTATTTCTTT
This sequence comes from Elymnias hypermnestra, assembly GCA_015832385.1. Taxonomy (NCBI): domain Eukaryota; kingdom Metazoa; phylum Arthropoda; class Insecta; order Lepidoptera; family Nymphalidae; genus Elymnias; species Elymnias hypermnestra. The sequence goes on along the minus strand of JACTOM010000637.1, from coordinate 147,508 downwards.
ATATTTTGATAGCTCTTTTTTATTGTTGACAGATTGGCGGTTGACTATGATTTCACTTGATAGTAAATGGTGGAAAGTAGTAGGATTTCTACATGGCATCGTATCGGAAGAGATTTTTTTTTACGTTGCGGCACGTACTTCTGGTACGGTGGGAAATTCATCGCTCGAAAACAAAGGTCATAGTGGTATTTCTCGCCTCTAAACTAGGAATGGAACAATTAAATTAGAAATTGTTGCCTACCACGGCTCTTGCGAACTGGGATTTGCCAGACGAATTGGTATGGCCAAAAATGGTATGTCTCAATTACAGATAATGTGGAAGAATCGCAACATCTTCGCAAACTTTAAATCAAGCTGATTCATTAGCTCCTTTCCTCAATATTCTTGTAAGGAGTAGAGACTTGGATACTAAAACAGAAGATAGAAACCGCATAGACGCCTTTAAGATGTGATGATGGAGAAAAATGCTACGCAATTCAAGGATGCAACTTAAAATCGAGCAACATTACTAAACTTTTATTCACGTCCTTTCGAAGAAGTCTTTAGAAAATTGGTGGAAAAACAACAAGAGGGGGAGTCTGGTGCACTAGGCTGAATTTGTACTAGTCTCTAAACCCAGATTTCAGATGCAACCCATGTCGAGAAAAATAGAAGGAGATGAAAAATAAAAAAAAAAACATTTTATTCGTTTAGTCACACTTAACTAGATTATGATACAATACTTAAAACATTAATGTAACAAGATAGAATAATAGGTAGGTTATATCTATAATATGAAAATGAATCGCAAAATATGTTAGTACCTCAAACGCATAACTCAACAACGCCTGGGTCAATTTTGACAATTATTTTTTTTAAATGATCGTTGAAGTCTAAGGATAGTTTTTACGGCGAGAAAATTTCGAATAAGTGCTGGGGAAAACCCTAAAACAGCCTTAAAATGTAGAGTCAATTTGACCTTTATTGCTATTCAATAAAAGTCATATTAAATTAGAAGCAATCAATTGAATACTCACAAAATGTAAAAGCTATAGATCATTGCTGTAATTTCGTTTCGAAAATCATTCGTAAAATTGAAATCTGGCACATTCCAAATCTTTTTGACAGTTATGTCTAAATGTGACTTCGACATGGGAGCACCGGTCTTCTACTAATCTCTTAATGCTCAGCTACTTTCGTCCAACGCTGGTTTTCAGACTGGGCGTAGACCAATAGACTAAAATATCATTAGAGGGCACGATCCCCAGCATTGGGGAAACGACGCAACAACGACGAAACAAGCCAAGGCGGATGCCAACCCCGAGTTGAGATATAGACTATTTCGAAAATACGTCTCAAATTTCCTTCATCCTTATTTGGACCCAGGTCCTTTAAAAGCCAGAGAATACTTGCAAAATTTCACCAGTAAGGCCTTTGAATAATGATTGAAGCTCGTTAAAACAGCTGATGCACCTGTACGCCTTGAACATTTTAAATATATCTATGTTTATTTCCATAAAACTGGTGACTGAAAGATAAATTAAAATAAAAAAAAAAATCACTTAAAATACGTCAATTGGTTGGTTTAATAACAATTCGATTTCCACGTCGTAATTCCCCGTCAGTCACATTATATATCAATACGATTGTTTACATAGTTTACCATAATTTAAATTATAATGACCTCACCTTAAATTATTCTCAGCATTTGATGAGATTCTACAGTGTTATTATGTGTTGGTTTTCACTAGCAGGGTGCGTAGACATCGTAAGTTTCGAAAATTGCTAGCGCTTCGAAATGTATGGGAAAGACCATTTATTTTTCGAAATGTTTCGATGTGAAACATCATTCCCATACATTTTTTAAGCGTTAGCAATCTTCGAAAGTTACATTGTTTAAGGGCCCTGGTCAATAGTGGGCGAATAAAGTCGATGGCATTTAATTTCCTTGCATCTGTGAGTAAGACCTTAATTTGATTTTTATATCAATATATTGCGAAATTCCACCTAACATTGCGTTTGTTGCCTCGAAAAAGCAGTTGTATACTGCTTTTAAATTTACAATAGCTTTGCAAGAGACAGAAAAAGTTAAAAAGAAATCATAAGAGACAAACAAAGAATAGTTTTAATTGCCATAAAATATGTTAGTCAGACAAAGTTAAGATTTGCTTTACGCCAACGCCTGGACCAATTTTTCCAATTATTTTTTTCAAATGTTCGTTGAAGTCCAAGGATGGTTTTTATGGCGAGAAAAATTCGAATAATTGCAGGGGAAACCCCTTAAAAACAGCCCTTTCCTGTTTCCCATACAAACGTTATCTAACTAAATTGTAGAGTCAATTTGACTTTTATTGCTTTTCAATAAAGTTCATAATAAAATTCAAGTACTCACTGTTGTCTAAGCAAAAGTATATTTGCAAATTATTACCGCTCCGCAAAGTTCAAAATCAATTGGATAGTCACAAAATGTAAGAGATACAGATCATTAGTACTGCTGTAATTTCATTTAAAAAATCATTCATAAAACTGAAATCTGCCACATTCCAAATCTTTTTGACAACTAGGTCCGTCAGGTCTGCTAGTAATAAATATAAATGTACTTACCTCAACTCTGCATGTTTCGTTTTTCAGATCTATTGAAGCCATACGCAGCGCAAGCAACATATACTGTCAAAAGGAGTATCTCTCCGTTTGTGCAATATTTCTCATTATTCCTCCGGTCCTAAATTAGTATTATAAAGCCAATAACGTTTCCGTTAATTGACCTCCCACGATAATACTATCTGAATTCGAGCTGCTGGCTTATTCTTATTCAAATTAAAATTTAAAAAATCTTTATACAAGTAAGCTTTTACAGCACTTTTGAATCGTCAAGTACTTACTTTTTCCATATATTAATCCAATGTACGACTAAAAATCCACTCGTAAATAAATAAACGACAAGGCAACGTTAATAATGTGATAGTTTTTTTTTGTAAATAAACTCAAACCTTCTAACAAATAAATTAAACATACATAGCATCACGCCTCATTCCTATAGGGGTAGGCAGAGAACACGTCCTTCCACTTTTCACGATCCTTGCATATCTCCTTCGCTTCTTTCATTCTCATTAAACCTTTCATACAAGT